>OLKM01002005.1:30000-37528 GCA_900291075.1 Melanogrammus aeglefinus | reverse complement strand
AGACAAGAGAGAGGAGAGAGAAGAGAGAGAGGAAGAGAGAGAGAGAGACGAGAGAGACAGAGAGAGAGAGAAGAGAGAGAGAGAGAGAGAGAGAGAGAGAGTAGGAGAAGAGAGAGGGAGAAGGGGGCGAGCGGAGATAGAGGAATGACGGGACAGAGAGAGAGATAGAACATTGAGAGAGAGAGAGCGGAAGAGAGAGAGAGAGAGAGAGAGAGGGAGAGAGAGAGAGAGAGAGAGAGAGAGAGAGAGAGAGAGAGAGAGAGAGAGAGAGAGAGAGAGAGAGAGAGAGAGAGAGAGAGAGAGAGAGAGAGAGAGAGAGAGAGAGAGAGAGAGAGAGAGAGAGAGAGACATAGAGAGAGAGAGTGAGAGAGACAAAGAGAGAGAGTGAGAGATAGGGTGACAGAGACATAGAGAGAGAGAGTGAGAGAGACAAAGAGAGAGAGTGAGAGAGTGGGATACAGGGACATGGAAGGCAACTGTTAATACACATGCCAGACATAACCATCTTCCTATTAATACAATGAGACACAAGCAGTGACTAAGTGTGAGACAGACTGCCAAAACAAAGACACAAGATCTATTAAGGGGGATGGGCGTGTGTGTGTGTGTGTGTGTGTGTGTGTGTGTGTGTGTGTGTGTGTGTGTGTGTGTGTGTGTGTGTGTGTGTGTGTGTGTGTGTGTGTGTGTGTGTGTGTGTGTGTGTGTGTGTGTGCGCGCGGTGTCGTGATGTGTTGTGTGTGTGTGTGTGTGGTGTTGTGTGGTGTGTGTGTGTGTGTGTGTTGCGCGCGGGAGAGACACAACAAGTCCAAAACAACAGACGGCCCCCTGACAGAGAACATCTCCACCCCAGGGTCAGGGTTAGGGTTGGGGTGAGGTGGAGCCCGGGCTGGAACCAGGGTCTTGGTATACCTCGTAGACCCCGGAGAAGAAGGACATGCAGCGGCTGAGGACCGCGGCGCAGATGCTGGCGATGTGGACGAAGGGGCCCTGGAGACAGTCGGGGGGGGGGGGGAGATCAACACTGAGACATAATACATACCATGGAGTAGGCTCCGTGCGGACACACGCATGGCCGGTGTGCGGAGAGTTTAAACTAGGACACGTTGTAGCAGTGGTACAAATAAATCAGGTGGTAATTGGCCTGTTTGACGGAGGCCCTGGCGCTGGGAAAGGGGGGAACGGACCCAGTTTGTGGGGCGGCTGAAAAATGGTTCCAGTCCCACGGGACAAAGAGGAAAACATGACAGCAGGAGATGGATTATACAGTCTGGAGGAATGGATGGCGCTCCGAGGGGGGGGGGAGGGGGGAGGGAGAGGGGGTTGAATGTTTGATGATGAGGATGAGGAAGAGGAGGAGGAGGAGGAGGAGGAAGTAGGGGACCAATAGGTGATGAACGATCATTATGTATTGGTCATCCCAAAGTGTGAGTTAAAGAGAGTGTTAAAGAGTGTGTTAAAGAGTGAGTTAAAGAGTCTGTTAGAGAGTGAGCTAAAGAGTCTGTTAGAGCAACCCAGTCTCACCAAAATGCGTACAGATCGCACGGTTTGCCATGCGTGCAGTACATACGCCAAATGACCATTTCGCGTACATATGATACGCAAAACCCAGCATTAACTACTGTGGAGGGCGGATGCGCGTCACCAGCGATGCATGCTGCATTGAACTTTACTCAGAATTCGGGAATTTCCGGCTTCCAATAAGGAAAAGTGCAATAAAATGGTTGTTAAAGTCTGAAATTCGGTAGTACGTCACAGCCACAATTTGACACCGTTAAACTGGCAAGAAAAAATATACGCATCCGCCCTCCACATAGTTGATGCTGGGTTTTGCGTATCATATGCACGCGAAATGGTCATTTGGCGTATGTACTGCACGCATGTCAAACCGTGCGATCTGTACGCATTTTGGTGAGACTGGCTTGGTTAGAGAGTGTGTCAGAGTTTGTATGCGGGTGTGCCCACCTCCTTCCCCACTGGCATCCCACTCCCCAGGCCGGCGGTGAGGCCGATGACTTTGGCCACGAAGGCCTTCAGGGTGAGGTACTCCTTCAGCACCACACCCCTCAGGATGGTCTTCAGCTCGGGGATACCAGAGCCTGGCTCACAGGGAGAGAGACAAGCACACAATCAAGTACTGCTTCAGCCCCTACGGATGGTCTTCAGCTCGGGGATACCAGAGGAGAGAGACAGGCACATGGCGTCAGATAAACAACAAAGGGGTGGTGGACTAAAAGAGGACGACCAAGGAGAAAAAACATGATCAGATAACACTAAAGGCCATGAATAATGAACGACTTCCCGGTGTGGGAAATCTAGAGGAAAAGCCATGGAGAGCCTTCATCTGAAAACACTCAAGAAAGAAAGAAGTGAAAAAAATAAAGAAAAGATGTCGGGACAAATACGATAGTGATGATGAAAGGAGAGAAAATAGATTAAAAAAAAGGGAGACATGCTATTATATACCACTACTAAAGGGTCATTCATGAGCAGGTCAGGGCACCTCTAGGCTCATGGACATTGGGGATCCCACCCCCCCCCCCCCCCAGTGC
Source organism: Melanogrammus aeglefinus (assembly GCA_900291075.1). Lineage (NCBI taxonomy): Eukaryota > Metazoa > Chordata > Actinopteri > Gadiformes > Gadidae > Melanogrammus > Melanogrammus aeglefinus. The sequence goes on along the minus strand of OLKM01002005.1, from coordinate 34,979 downwards.
ACCCCTCTCCCCCACGCTTGATGTCCTACCGATGGCCTGCGGGGCGACCAGGTGGCAGAAGAGCGAGGCGAAGGTGACGAGGATCATGGGGTAGGACACCCAGGCCAGGTACTGCAGCGCCACGTTGCCCGCCAGCTCTCCGTGGACCCACTTATAGGTTGGGGGGTCAACGAAGAGAGGAGAGAGAAGAGAGGGGGGGGGGGGGTCACCGCGGGGTCACAGAGAGGGGGGGGGGGGGGCAGACAGTAATGCATTAGTACTTCCAAAAGGGGACAAATTATTCATATTGGAGGTAGAGCTGTGCGTCTCTCCAGCACCAATCGGATCATCCTTCCCAGGGACTTTTGCATTACTCTCTCAAAAGCCGAGCCCTTCTGTGGGGAAAAGGACATCTACGTCAACTCTATCTCCTTGTTGTTGGTGGTGCAGATGGGTGACGTGTTGCTATTGGGACAAGTAAGTACATTTCTCTTTTAATCGTTTCTAAAACTCCAATTATAAACATTGAGTTATGAATCTCAGGGGAGAGTGAGTCGAGGTTTTACCAGGGAAACATAATCCAGTTTGCTTGCCCTTGAATAAAGATGACCTTGCTCCAGCTTTAGGAATGCCTCTCTCTCTAACTCATTGTGTGCCGCAGCTTAAAAGAGCAATCCTTCAGAAGATTCTAAATTCAGCAATGCCAATCATGCTGCAAAATGTGCCTCAGCTGATAGTTTTTAAACTTCAACTGATAAATACATTTTAAATGTATTATTATTTCAACCTCCATATGTCTTACTTGAATATAATATGTCTTTGTATCTGTCTTGCATCTTTAATGCATTTCAATTTAGAGGTGTGATTCTTTTAAATTGTAGCATTGTAATTAGAGCACACAATTAAAGGACACTATGCTTATCATTCAGTGCGTTTACATGACACTCAAGAAAACCAAATTATGGGTTAGTGCGACTGTGATTGGATTTTTAAAATGCATGTATACACCTTAGTCTACCAAAATCGGACCGAATCGGATTAAGACCCCTAGTTTATTCGATTGATAATCCCATTAATCGTGCATGTATACATTCAATCGAATTAGAATCGGATTTTGCTTTCTCCTGGGATTTGGGGTGTTGTTTTGGGTCTCTGGTGCTCCCCCACACATGCAAACTTTGAAAAAAGTCTGTACACGCTTTTTTGAGTGAGATATGCATTTCTGAAAGTACCCCGCCTACAGTTACCAAACAAGCGATTCAGTTTCGGCGCCCCCTCCTACGGGGGAACAGTTGAATATTGCCTCCCACTAACCCACTCCCCTCCAATCAGAGCATAGCTACGATTTTGTGGACCAGCCGGCGAGCAGCTCTGGCGGGGGGGACTCAGCGGCAGCCCGGCAGCTCAGCTCCAGGAGTACCAATCCCTTTCTCTGCCGGAATGCCGCCGGAGCTGTTCAGCTCCCGGAGTACACCACCGGAGCAGCCGGAAAGTTTCGGCGGCAGTTCAGCTCCCGGAGTACACCGCCGGAGCTGCAGCTTCGGCGGCGGCCGGACGGCTTCGGTGGCGGCCAGACTGCAACCCAAGCTTCCGCGGCAGTCCGGCAGCTCCGGCGCGGGGAGCTCGGCGGCTGTCCAGCAGCTCGGAATACAATCCTTTCTCCTCCATGTCGTGGTTCGTGGACTTCAGAGAGTCTATGCTAAAGTTCCTTTCCCGCTCTCAACCATGGCCGAGATATCCCCCACTACGAGTCTTCACTTGGTGTGGAAGTACCAGAGACGTCAGACGCAGTCTTTATGATTCATAATATCATCCGAAGCGCACATAGCTTTCGGCCGTGATATTAGATATAATATAATATAAATACCCATATATAATATTATTATTTTATTATATTATATTATTTAGATTTAGAGCTCCAGGAGTCTGTGGTTCAGTCTGACAGCTCATTGGTCAATGGGCAGCAGCTTATTTGCATTAAAGCTACAGACACCAAAAACAGCGCATTCTGAAGGGACTGAAACAGAGGGGAATAGTGGTAGGCGAGATTCTTTTTTCCTAAACGCTCCAGCAAACAGCTTTAAAAACATGTTTTCTGGAACTCAAATACTATGTTTACTTGTTGGGAAAACATCATAATATGTCTCCTTTAAAAAGGTGGCGAAGAAGATGGAGGAAGCCGGAATTGTGTCAATGTAGTTCACCGTATAAGAGGTGTATCCCCGGCCGCGGGAGCGCGCATGCATCCAGAGCATAATGCACGCTTCGGTTTTTTCCGTTCACCCAAGGCTGAAAGTACATATCTATCAAAATAAACGTTTTTTTCTTCCGATGTTTTTTGCAATCTTTATTCATTCATGTCGCCACTGCCGAACTGACAGCTGTCTACTGAAAACATCTTTCTCGAATGCCGCCTGAGTTTGTTGTTGCTGGTGACGTAAAGGGGGTCAACCGGTGGCTCTATTACCACTAGTTGAAATGGATACAGCGCCACCTATCGTACCGGGGCATGACATGCTTCGGCCAATGAATCGATTTTCTCACCGCCATGCATACTCTGACAATTGCAGTTGTGCCGTTGAGGAGCATGGTCGAACTATGGCTGTAATCGGATAGAGCTGTGCATGTAAACGTACTCAATGGGTTTTCCTGGCGTTTGCCTGAATGACAGATGGCTGTGGGGTACCTTGTAAACTCTTGGCGCTGGTGTAATCCATAGTCCAGCTGACCAGCGCCATCGTCAGGCCCAGCAGAACCAGGAAGATCCAGTCGTCCCCCATCTTTTTGACGATCTGCCGCCATACACGAGCCAAACAGTCTGGGAGACATACACGTACACGCACACGCACACACACACACACACACACACACACACACACACACACACACACACACACACACACACACACACACACACACACACACATACATACACACACACACACACACACACACATACATACACGTCTGTGTTTGTGTTTGTGTGTGTGTGTGTGTGTGTGTGTGTGTGTGTGTGTGTGTGTGTGTGTGTGTGTGTGTGTGTGTGTGTGTGTGTGTGTGTGTGTGTGTGTGTGTGTTCTAAGTGTGTGTATGTGTGTGTGTGAGCGTGTCCAGTGTGTGTTTGAGTGTGTGTATGTGCCCAGTGTGTGTGAGCATGTGTTTGTGTAATGATCAGGCTTAAGCCTGAGTGATGTCTGATTAATCATCCCTGGGTTATTTACTGAATATCATCTTTCACTGCGTGTACCGAGGTCTAGTTCTCTGCATTGTGTGTTCTCCCCAGAGCGCGCCCACCGTGACCTTGAGCATCAACCTTGGGTCTGTCTATCTAGCACCAACCTAGAGGGAATCTATCACAGCCCAACCTGAGCACCATCATTCTCTGAGAGACTTTCTTCTTCAGGATTCAGGGCACAATGTACGAGGACATGTGACTATTTGGGATATCACCCTTTAGACAAGAGACTCCTGATTGACGGTGGAGGGACGGCCACACTACAGCGGACTGGGGGAGTCACCTTGGCATTTGGAGTAGGGCCGGGGCTTCTGGGTGGTGGAGGAGGAGGTGTGGGACAGATGAGAGTCCAGCGTGGGGGGCTGGTGCTGCTGGCGGTGGCGGTGGGGGTCGTTGTGCCGCCGGCCATGGCCTTTGCGTCCGGTTCCCATGGTGTCGTCTCCTGCCTGTCGCCATTGTTTCTCTGTCAGCAGGCGTGCCGCCTCCCGTCTGGCAAAGCTTCCCAATTGTTCCCTGTACTCGCCGTACAGCTGAGCAGGGGAGGAAAGACTACGTTACCCATAATGCTGCACTGGGTTTGAAAGCGTGACACAGAAGGATGATGTAAGCATGTGTGCTTCTGTTAGCAGCACTTGGATCGAAAGTGTGTTTTAGCAGATCGTGTTAATAACAGAACAATTAGATGGGACATGGGAGAGATAATCAAATAGAGGGGGGAGGGGGGGTGTAGTGAGAGATAGCCAGAGAGAGGTGGGAAGAAAGAGAGATTAACATGAGAGGGGGAGAGAGGTGGAGAGAGGAGGCAGAGGGAGCAAGAGAAAGAAAGAAAGAAAGAAAGAAAGAAAGAAAGAAAGAAAGAAAGAAAGAAAGAAAGAAAGAAAGAAAGAAAGAAAGAAAGAAAGAAAGAAAGAAAGAAAGAAAGAAAGAAAGAAAGAAAGAAAGAAAGAAAGAAAGAAAGAAAGAAAGAAAGAAAGTAAGAGAGAAGAGAGCGAGAGAGCTAGCGATATGGAGAGCGAGAGGGCAAAGGTCAGTGTGACCACCTAGACTGTGTGGAGCAACCTGTGAGTCTAGGGCCTCAGCAAAGAGAGACAGGGAATGTGCGGCGTTTGCGTAAGGGATACACATCAACCTGAATCCCCTGCAAGACAGAAATAGACAAAACGGGCATACAGATCGGAAAAAACCCCTCCCTGGGAAGAGCCAGAGGCTGGAGGGAGGCCAGCGCAGTCAGAGGAAGGGATCCTGGACCGGAGAACATTCCACACCTTCCCTTTCCTGCTCACACACAGAGAGAGAGTCTCTCTCTATCTCAAACACCCACATGCATGCATACCCAAATTGACAATCAAGCTGATATCCTCACCTTACACACGTGCACACACACACACACGGGCACGCACGCTCCGCGGCGAGCTGATGTGCGTCACCTTACACCTCGCTCCACTTTCACTACGCGGCCCACTATAAACCCAGAAGAACCCGGCCCGTCCCACGCAGATATGAAGTGCAACCCAAACCCCCAGGATCACATGCCCTCCCAGCACAGCCACGGAGCGGCACGGAGGTAACTCATACAGGGAGCCCAGTCCCCGCGAACAGGAGACCCACTGGATCCCAGTTATAGATCAGCCACCTGACTCACGGAGATGGTCGCATTACCCCGGCGCTCAGCGTCCAGCGCCGTGCTCCTCAAGTTGGTTTCTGGGGCTTTCTCTGGTGTGCTGAAGGCAGCGTGTGGACTGAAGCTAGCCGAGCGCTCGAGTGC
>OLKM01002005.1:0-25000 GCA_900291075.1 Melanogrammus aeglefinus | reverse complement strand
ACTTGAAGCTTGACAATAAGTTGTCAGCAGCTCTTAATTCTGTGCCGTGGATTCTCCGAGCCCGCCAGTCAGCGAACCCAGCAGATTCCAGACTCCCAGTTCAGGGACCAGGGCGGTTATAGAAGGAGGCTGGATACGTCCATATCTATGATACACGATACGGGTTTAGCAGCAAGCCGTTAGGATTTAATGATTGAACATTCAAAACGCAATTTGACCCTTGTGGATCCCCTATGCTGCTTGTTCCCTGGGCTTTAAGAACAGGAAAACACGCAGCCCGTTCTGCTGCTTCCACCCTGTGTTAGAGAGCTGAAACGAGCCTTGGTTCACGGGTAAACAGAATACAGTTTAAACTCAGCCCGGGCCTGAAAGGTCAAATCATTCCTAAATGAGGAACAGTGAAACACAAACGAGACGTGAAACAAAAGATGGGAAATGAAGTGTGTAAATACATTGGATTACGAGCATCTAGTCGGGTACACGTTCCTCTTCCGCGACTGTCAACCTATGACTGCTTCCCTGTCCCTCTGATGGCGCAGGGGTGAACCCGCACCCTCCACCACCTTTCTCAATGAATCCCACCTTTGACCTATGTGTGTTTACCTTACTACTTTTCTCTCATTATTTCCCCTGAAGCTTTCTCTCGCCCCCCCAAGCCCCCTCCCCTAGCCCCCCCCCCCCCCAACCCCCCCCCCCCACACCCCACACGTCTTCCCTTGGACGCCGTCCATTCCGACCGCGGCCACACCCCACCCCCACCTCCCCCCACCCCCCCCGGAGGTGGAAACCTTACTCGGGGATAATTTTAGCAACAGTGTGCCCCAATGGTCACTGACACACTTCTCCACACCTCTCTCACTCTCTCTCTCTCTCTCATTCTGTTTGTCTCTCTATCGGGTCATCTCTCCCAGGAGCCTTGCGCTGCAGACAGATAGAGGAGTTTAACCTTTACATAATAGGACAACAGCGAGCTATCGATACCCTATTGCAATACCAACCAGCCGTCCACTCGTGGAAACCAATGATCGATTAGCTCATCATTCATAATTATTAATCATATCTATATAAACGGTTTACAAAAAAGTGTGCGGCTGTGATATTAGGTAAGTAAATGGTTTAGTGGTTTTACAGCCTAGGCATTCCAGTGTGCAATAGCAAGCCCTTTTTATTAGGCTGTAAAACGCGAGAGCTCAAAGATCAGATTCACCCCCGTAGACATTCTAACAGATTCCCTTCTACTCATCTCCTAGCCCATACCGGCTTCTGACTAAACCACCACACGACACATCCAAGAAGACACTGATAAGATGTACAGTAACACACACACACTCACATACATGTGTTCCTAACTGCTTCCACTAGTTTGTCAACATGACGTTAAACCACAGAGGTCATTTCCTGCCTGTGAGGGGTCAAACACAGCTGTGTGACCTGGACATGACCTGGACGGGATAAACACGACCGCCATAAAACTAACAACCCAGACTTCCCCATCAAGCCAAACCTATTAAGTGTCTTATTGGCATGGTAATGCAGAATTTGGGCTCCCGGGGGGGCCATATATTGCAGGAATTTTGATTGGATTGCATAAATTACGTTAGAATTAGAATTTAATTACATCCATTAACCCATAAACATCAAATTGGCGATGGCGATGAGTGTTCATTATTAAAAAATAGGCAAAAAGAAGAGGATCCAAACAGGGCCAGACAGAGGCTCGACAAGGGTTGTTATTCTACGGTTCTGTCTCAGACCAGGGGGTCCACATGCAAGGCACAGGGAGAGACAGATATCAATCTGGGGGCGGTCGGTTCGTTGACAGTTAACCTGGCGCCAGGAGGACACCTCGTTCCAGCGCTAGCACAGCCTAGCCCTTCCTGCTAACAAGCAGCCAACCAGGAGGCCACCCCCGGCCGTCCATGTACCAATAACAACAGGATGTAGGGATGGGTGCTGCTCTGCAGACACACACACACACACACACACACACACACACACACACACACACACACACACACACACACACACACACACACACACACACACACACACACACACACACATCCATAAACCTTACTTAAAGCATGTGTCAGGTGTGTACGGATGCATGCGTGCGCATGTATCCGTACACACAGGCATGCACCCGTGCGCACACACACACACACACACACCCAGTCATTTTCTTCATCACCACATTGACAGCGCTGGTCTCCGGGTACAGGACCGGGTACAGCACAGAGCCTGGGCCTGGGGCTAGTGTGATTAATGGACGCTTCTTATTTATATCTGACCTGCACCTCCCGCGCGGCAGGGCCCAGGCTGGGGTTTAGGGGTTTGCCTTGGGCACGCATCCAGAGACACTGAAAGGAATGGTATTGACACTCTCTCACCTCTCTCCTGCGGCTCCTCTCACATGCTCATCACGTCTTCAGCACACACACACACACACACACACACACACACACACACACACACACACACACACACACACACACACACACACACACACACACACACACACACACACACACACACACACACACACACACCCTTAAGCCTGTCTTACATTACCTCCTACACCAATGTGTAATTTTTCCATATCTCCCTCTTGAAGAAGAATAAATTTAGAGCAGATGGCAACCAATATATTTTTTTCAGCATCCCGTTCTTCAGCAATGTGTTGACATGATGTTGACAGAGATGCTTCACGAATCATTGGGTTAGAAGAATAAAAAAATAAAGTCCTTCCTGGCATTAGTGCCGATGTAGTGGGTGGTAAGAATAGACCAAAGCGTTGAAAAGGACGTGAAACTCCAGCGGTCGCCCCACAGCGAGAGCCGACCCCCGGGATGAACATTAAAACAGATGAACGCTTGGATACGGTGACATGACTTCATCTGCCTCCACACATCGGCGGGACCTGTCTGCTCAGGTTTCGTGTTTATCAGTATTTATATCCGACCAACGCTTGAAAACAACCACGGTTTACGTGGCCGGAGACGGTGAGAGAGAGAGAGAGAAAAGACATATTTGGCCAGCGAAGCATACCATCGTATGTCAGTAAAGTGATGGGGACAACATAACGCAGGAGTGGGAGCGCATAGCCTCCATGCCTGGAAACAGGATCCCGGATAAAAAGGTTAAGAGAACATTGCGTTACGATGTCTCACTCCGCTACCAAACTAGCAGGTGGAACGAAAAGTATTCCTCTCATGCGCATATAATACACACGTGTCAGAAACTATGAAAAATAACACAGATCATACACTTCAGAGAGCATCTTAATGAGATGTGTTTTATTGTATTTATAGAACAAGATAGAGTAGAATACAAACTTCAGGGAGAAGTTGCGTGGTGGCGAGGGAAAGCAAACCACGTTTCTGATGGTGTTGATCAATAGTGGAAACCCCGGGTCTACCTCGGCCAAAACAAAAATAAATCGCCAACACACGCTCAGGCCATCCCACAACGTGGACACAAGACGCACGCTATCCAATGAACTAAATCCAAAACATCTGACAAAACCTACGGCTCACTGGGGACAAAACTAAATAATCCTACAGAAGAGTCCGGTGAGCCACCAGCTGTTGTCAAGAGACTTAAGCAACAGGTAGAGAAACACATTGACATTCAGGCAGAGGCGGAAGGGGGAGGGGACACACGTAAACAGTAGTTATTGTGACAAAGAGCCAGACAAGACGGCGGATGGAGACAGGTGGACAAGAGAGAAGGATGAGAAAGGGCCTACCAAGGTCTGTTGGTATCGCAGAGCCTTCCTTTGCGACGCATCTGCAGCCATTGACACGTTGTCACTGACCCAAAAATAACCCCGTAGGACGCCCCAGCATTTCCACCGGCTCGGGCAGCAGACACACACAGACGAACGCACGCACACACACACACACACACACACACACACACACACACACACACACACACACACACACACACACACACACACACACACACACACACACACACACACACACACACACACACACACACACACACACACACTCTCCGCTTTAGTTATGCTTGGCAAATACAACTATCGTGCACACACAGTCTGTGAAGTCCGGCAGCAGCTCTTCTCCGTCGTGTGGGTCTGGGCCAGGTGATCCCGAGGCTATAGGCCATGCGCTCCCTCCGCTGGACGTAAGGAAAGAAGAAGACACACACACACAGAGAGACAGCACGGTGGAGAGAGAGCGGTGATATGATGCAGCAGTGAAGGACGCACTGCCTTCCTTTATTAGAATTGCAGACACCCTTAAAACACACACACGCACACAGGCATACACACATGCACGCATACACACACACACTGTTAGATGGGGCAGTTGGATGTGTGTTTTTGCATGGGGAGATCTTGTTTGGACAGGGGGGGGGTGGGGGGGGTTGAGGGGGGAGGGCCCCCCCCCCCCCCCCCCCCCCCCCCACAGGGCTGCCCCTGCAACGTGATCAGGAAGATGCACATGACACTCCTATGACAGCTCTCACCTCGTCAACCAATGACGCAAGCCCAGCGGCCTTGAGCCACGGCTCAATGAGTTCCCCGTGTCTCTCTATCCCTGTCTCTCCACTCGTCCTCCTTGCACCGAGTCTTGCACCGTCTATAGCAATCCCATGTTGCTGGACTGCTTCAGTAGCTAACACCCCCACCCCCCCCCCCCCACTCTCCCCTGTAACTCCACACACACACACACGCACACATTAAGTGGTCATATGAGAAGGGACTTAGTCAAGGGTTGGGAAGTTGTGCGTAATTAACGGATAGGCATCCCCTTTAACACAGCAACTCATTAGAAAGCACCCTGGAAAACGCCACACACACACACACGCACACACACACACACACACACACACGCACACACGCGCGCGCGCACACACACACACACACACAAACACACACGCACACACACGCACACACACACACACACACACAACACACACACACACACACACACACACACACACACACACACACACACACACACACAAACACACAAACGCACGCACACACACCCAAACACCCCCATACCCACCGACCACCCACACCAGCGCCTTGCGTCCCTGCTGTGGCTATATCCCGTTGGACCACACTGTTCTTAGCGTCTGAAACCCATTTTTGCCCCCCCTTTATTCCGGTCCAGCCTTCCAAGCCGATATGACAGGCCCACACACACACGCACACACTCACACACACAGATCCCCTAAACCCTGCCCCGCTTTGTGGTCCACACGCCAACGCATAACAACCTAATCTCACCGCACACCGGAGGGCAGCGAGAAATGTGTCACTCTGCGCGCCAGTCTGTGTATGTATGTGTGAGTGTGTGTCCTTCTGCGTGTGTGTGCGTTCTTCTGTGTGTGTGTCCAATCTGTGTGTGTGTCCATCTGAGTGTGTGTGTGTGTGTGTGTGTGAGTGAAAGTGTGTGTGTGTTTGTGTGTCAGTGGAGAATGACTGGACAGCTGATGGGGCTCCATTTGATACACAGTTAGCGTTATCACTGCTGTCTGGGAGAGATCGCTGCTCAGTGCTTGCAACAACCACGAGAGAGAGAGAGAGAGAGAGAGAGAGAGAGAGAGAGAGAGAGAAGAGAGAGACGAGAGAGAGGAGAGAGAGAGAGACGATGAGAAGAGAGAGAGAGAGAGAGAGAGAGAGAGAGAGAGAGAGAGAGAGAGAGAGAGAGAGCAGGGGGGCAGCAGCAAAGTGGGATCCAGTCATCCTATACCTGGGAACCCGTAACCCCGACCCCCTCGCCGCAAGCACACGCTGTACGGAGGAACAACACACACAAACACAGCAACAAGAAGGGTCGTTACATCAGGTTTCTACCGTTCCCCGCTGCAAGCGTTCCACTCAGACGGTGTGCTATGCTGATTGCTTCTTTGATTTAAATCAAAAGGAACACAGATGGAAGGGTGATGCACCAACATACCTTTGTAATAAAACAATACAAAACAAATTGTTTAACTTCAAAAAAGGACGGCGTTTATTGTATACATTTGGCAGTTATTGCAATTGACAGAAATACAATCCCCCCCCCCCCCCCCTACTGTGTGCCTCTCCACAGCTTGGCAGTGAATCTGATTCTTAACTACTTACTCACACTCTACGAGACCGTACTGTGAGGTGATTGGTCTTTCACATCCAGCAAGTGGACACTTGACCGGAACCACAGCCAATCAGGAGCTATTCCCTCTATGAGGCGAGTGTAGTAAGAAACAGAAAAAAGGGGACTATCTAAAGCACCTGATGCATATTTTGTTTGTGGACATCAATACTGTTCTCTCCTCTATCGCTCTAACACCCTTGTAACCAAACACACCTTCTTTCAAGGAAACAACCAACTGCTGCCATGAAACATGGCCTGGTGAAAGATGCAGGGCCTGATCACCCACTGTGTAGTGGAATCCCTGCGGTCAAATATGCAAACCAAAGATATGTTAACCCTTAAAGGCCCAGCTGCTATCGAAAACTGCATAGATTTTGTACAAAGGAAAAAAAAGATTACTTTTTTTTGCCGATCTGGACCTCATACAGTGCAGCGACTGTTTCCATAGAGATAGCAGTCTGCTGGCCAATGTACAGCGCACAGGGGGTGGTCCACACGCGGAGAAATACTATTAGGCGTCGGAGTTATAGTGAAGGTCGAAGTTCGACATGTAGATACGTGACCCCCGCGACTAGCACCACATTCCCCTGGCGGACCACCGGGGGGGGGGGGGGGCGGGGCAGTTCGGCTCGATGGCTACTTGACAGCACGAGGCTTAGAGTGGCTTCCACCCTAGCGAGGATGTTCACAGATAACAGCTCAATAACAGCTCAAAGGCGCTCCGACGCCAGGTTGGGAAGAGCAGGGACATCGACCTGAACAGAGCTCTCAATACGGCCGTTTGTTAAGAGTTACAAACACGTTACAAGTTACAAAAGGCATGCCCTTGTCTCTGGTTTACGTGGAGCTTAACCACTCCAGTGGGAATGTATTCAAGGTGTGTAACAATTGTGGTATAAAGGGGTGTTAATATGGTGTTGGTCCAATGTGCTCTCTGAACTTTTCGCATTACCAAAGCCTGGTAGAACTGACGAACCAGCAACAATTCCCGAACTGGTGATATGCAGTAAAGCAGGGTTCAAATGCTTTTTTTTTCTGTGGCACAGCCAATAATTCTATACTGCCCCCTGTCTGTAGGAGAAATGTTCACAACATATAAAAAAACAAACATGTACATGGAAAACACGGAAATCCCTATAAAAGTCAGATTCATAAAAAATAATGCAACAAAAATAGATCTACGTAAAAATAACTTTTAAAAGAAACCTATGAAACCTCAACCTCTGAATCATAAGCCCTAATAAACCCATAACTGGCATAGAAAGCAACACACATGAATACGCTCAGCCTCTAATTTTATGCAAAATCATGCATCCCCACACATGTCCAAGTACATGTAGATTAACATAAGCTTCCTCCTTTTCCCCTCCAGGATTTGGGTGTGTTTGTGTGTCGGTGAACAGGGCACCGATGTTTGAACAGCAAATGAACAAAACAATCCTGAACGTGAAAGAAATGAACCGATCCTCCGAATGAATGGGCTTAAAAAGTGCTTTTACAGCGGAATGTAATGGCGTGGGGAAATAAAGAGTGTGGCAAAGAGTGAGATGGAATGCACCAGTGTGCGACTGAACACAAGGAAAGATGTGTGTGTGTGTGTGTGTGTGTGTGTGTGTGTGTGTGTGTGTTTGTGTGTTTTTGTATGTGTGCATGTGAATGCATACGCTCTTGTGTTTATATATGCATGTTCTGGTTTGTGTGTTTGTGCGTGTGTGTGTGTGTGTGTGTGTGTGTGTGTGTGTGTGTGTGTGTGTGTGTGTGTGTGTGTGTGTGTGTGTGTGTGTGTGTGTGTGTGTGTGTGTGTGTGTGTGTGTGTGTGTGTGTGCGTGCGTGTGTGTGTGTGTGTGTGCGCATGTGTCTGTATGTCTGTGTGAGATCAGAAGTCAGAACCGGTGCTGGTACTTGGGGAACAGGAAGAGGTCATTGCATAGAGAGCTGGTGAACTCTGACATCTCTTTACAGCGGTGGTGGGGAGTGCCCGGGGCGAAGCCCTCTCTCTCCTTGATACGTGCATTCACCTGGAGGGGGGAAGCAAGCCCACACATTAGAAACCTCAAAGGGAAAGGATTCTCAAATTATTTGTGTCCGCCACCCACTCTACAAAATATATGCCGCGATTCATGTTCTGGGATTGGATTTCTATTTGATTATGAATCGACCATAGCTGACAATACTCTTCAGATTGAAAAAACTTCAGACTGAATGAAACAGTATAATTGAAACAACGTTGACATTTTGCACGATTATCAGGCAGATTTTGAGTGCCTTTCAAAGTATTATCAAACAACAGGGCATGTAACAAACAGCAAGGAAAACAACACACAAAGAGTTAGGCAAAACTATCGAAAACAAGCCAGGAAAGACAAGATGTTGTACTCTGATCACCTGCACCAGGATGTCGGCCAGGTGGGTGTCCCGGGAGCGCAGCCGCAGGGCCTCGTTGAGCTCCTGGATGAACCAGGACCCTCTCTTGGTGTTCCTCATGGCTGCGGTGCCTGCGGTACAATGGTTTGGAGCTTACTAAACTGCTGTGGTAACCTCAGTGACCCCCCCTGAGTTAGCATGTAAGGCAGACATGCTAACATCCACAGGTTATAATAATAATAATAAGGATGTCATAATGTGATCCGAACATCTGATGCCAAAATTCAAATCGACAAACCCCAGAGATACTCAGACTGGGAAATACAGCTCCACAGATGGACTCTCCTCCGTGAACAATTGACTGGTGGCTCATGAAGGCGTAGGACCACGGGTTTCTACAATGTGGCAGACCTTTCAACACACCCTGCTGCCGAGGGTACAGCTCCATATCCTCTACTGAACAATTAGCCCTGCTGTGCGTCGGGCGCTTGGGTAGTGGTGCTGCTGCGCTGTCTTCACAGAGACAACGCAGCATTATGATTTGAACTGCCAAATTTCTATGTCTATTTTATCACGTTTTTTGTATATTTCATTGTGTGTTTTATTGTGTGTGATGTACAGTGTCCTTGAGTGACCTGAAAGGCGCTTTTCTAAATAAAATGCATTATTATTATTATTATTATTATTATTATTGTCATTATTTAATGTTTTTTGTTGATATTTATGTATTCAATTTGTTTTAATATATTGAGTTCGCCACATTAGGTAGGAACCAAAGTTTCCGACATATGTACACTAACAACCAATTAAGATGTAACAGCCAATTGACTGGTGAAGACACTCAGAGGCCTCGAGTGTTGAAGTCAAGTAACAAGTTATGAAGTTAAGCAGAACCGTTAAGATGTTTTTCTTTGGGATATTTTGAAACAAGCATTTTTGCGGAAGAAACCTCATTCCCTCATGGTTGTGTGCAGCCAGCGAGGTATGTGTATGTGTATGTGTGTGTATGTGTGTATGTGTAGCAAGATAACATTTATTTTCTGAATATATTTGTGTTAACCTTTTACCATATGTGACCGTGTCTATTTTACATTATCATGTGTAGTTCGACGGTGGATATTGCAATGGATGATTGTGGAAAGGAGCAGCAATAAATCCATCAGTAACGAGAACCACGGTGTCGTTTATTTCCTGGAGGGAGTGATAATGATCATGAGCTGACTTCTAACTTGAGAGAAAGTGAAATCCGCGAGCTGCTGATCATGTGAGCGAAGATGATGCAGTCGTGTTAAACAAAGACGTTGAAAGATGGTGCAATCTACGAGAGAGACGTAGAGGAACTGTCCTTACGAGGCTTTTGTCGGGATAAAAAACAAATGGTCAGCAAAATAAAGAATATGTTGGCGTTTTTGCACTTGTAAATAGTTAGTCGCGTTTGTAGCCTACACTCAGACGTGAACTTATTCTTGCATGAGGGCGTCTTCATTCCTAAAAAAATAAAAACATTCGGGAGTGTGCAAATTATTCTTAAGAGGTCTAGACTCGCCTTCTCCAGTGAACAAAGACAGCCGGCACCGTGACGAACGGGGTACTTTTGATCAAAAACTCAACTTCACTATCGCACCAACGTGAACCGCTACCCGTCGTGTTTAGTGTTTAACATGAAAGAAGGGTCTCATGGACTATACGTCATCCAGCTCAGGCTGCGTAGCCGTGCGTGTGCGCTTGTCGGCTCATTGGCATCTGCACCGTGGCCTGAGCACGGAGTTGAAGTGGACCTGAGTACGGTTGGCGTGCTCACACTAGCCAAACGATCTAGACTTGAGCACGGTACAGGTGTGAAACTTGGGCATACAGATGGCCTAGTGATGAGCGTGCCCTCAGAGGGTAAAAGGAGACATACGTCTGCACTCACTGAGTCTCTGACCTTTCAGCGAAGCAAAGCCACAGATCATGTCCGAGCGCTGGGGCAGCTTGATCCTGGGCCTGCCCAGCGACACGGGCCGTCTGGAGCCAGGGTCTCCCTCTCCCTCTCGCCCTGCGTCCCTCTGCTCACAGCTGGGGGAGCCTGTCCTCTCCGGCCCGTCTGTCTGCACCACCCCACAGTCCATCTCCTCTGGAAGACATTGAGGGCGTTGTGTTAGCCGTGGGAGTAATGTGGTCTCATCACCACGTCACACTGGACCGGAGGAGACTGGTTAAAGGTTGTAGCCAGACCACCGCAAAATCATTAATTATTAGTCAATCGTCAAGGGCATCATGTTTGATAATATGATAAGAAAAACATGATGACATGGTAATAGATCTGAGATAATAAACCTTTTTCCAAACAATATTATTTATTTTTATTTATAACACGGCTGCTGTTCCGTCTCTTGCATGAATTATTTTTTGATAATTCACCGTTGCTAATCATATAATGACCGCTGTCAAGGAAAGTGGATTTTTTTGCCATCTTTCGTATCACGCAAGCAGTCCGGTAACTCATCAACCCCAGCGTACTCGGTTGCAAAGCGACGTCAACATCTTTGGCGGACTGTTTCTCTGCTGATCAACACTACGAATGCTGGTAACAAATAAATTGTAAAAAGACACACCATGTGAAGTTATTTTTTCGTTTTGGCAAGTAGCCGTGTAATAAGCGGGATAATGTATAAAACGTCATCATCAAAAAATAAGCCCCTTCAGGGCGATGCAAGACACCTCCGCTGCGCGTTGGTATCCTGTTTGCCCTGTCCACAGTGGTAACTCTAGGGGACAGAGGGTAACGGCCTTACCCCCTCTGCAGGCCTGGACAAAGAACATCTTGGGCTTGTTCTGCAGGAGCGGGCAGTGGGAGTTGTCGAAGGCCTCAAACACCCAGTCCAGCTGAAACACGCCCCGGGACACAATTACACACATGAATGGTGGTCCTCTCTTTCCTCTTGTGTACGGAGTGCAAATGAAAATACCCAGACACACACGTCCACAAACACACACACGGCGACACTCACATACACACTAACACACACACAGACACACAAGTCGACAAACACACACACGGAAATACTCACACACACAAACACACATCGACACACACAAACACACATACACATTCATACACACACACACACACACACACACACACACACACACACACACACACACACACACACACACACACACACACACACACACACACACACACACAATGGATGACATCAGATTCAACACTGTTGTACAAGGTCAAAACACACCCACAGACACAGACACACATACATGCACACAGATCACGAGATTTGAAACTGATTTATATGGGTGGGCAATACAGGAAAGAAACATCCTAACCCAATTTCGTTGAGGTAGATCACGATCAATGATATTATCTCAATTGCATTTCATGTTTGCAAGTATAACCAAACTTATTTCCTTATATGTGATACAGGCTAGATGGATTCAGCGAAAGAATCAGGTATGAGATGATAGGTCAGAAAGCTATTGTCACATAGAACATGTGTATGAAATCAGATGACCGGAAGCAGATATTCTTACATTTCACACAATAATACTTGACATTGCGATTTTTAACAAATTACATGAATGATAGCCTACATCAACTGCACTATTCACTATGGGAAAGAGAGAATAATAATAATAATTGTTGTATAATGTTGGATCTAATGAGAGAAAACAAAAAAAGATTTAGAAGAGAGAACTAACAGAACGGTAGAAAATAAAATATAGTCTCCAACTGTGCTGTGCATGTTTAGGGTTCTCAAAGCTTTGAAGGCTGAGGGCCAATTTAGGAACCCAAAATTTGGAAAAAAAATTAGGCGGGAAATGCCGTCAGCATCCCAGTGGTGAAAAAAACCATTGCACCGTGGACCTCTGGGAGTGAGGTCTAAATCACAAAAATGAGGTTCATCCTACCTTTCAAAGTAATGTACAGTCGGATTAAAACTAATAAATGTATGCAGGATTTAATTGCAAGCTAGATAGAGTTAAATTAATATTGATATAATAATAAATAATAATAAATAAAAATCTTTTTTTTCACTTACATCTGTATGTCATTGCGGGCCGCCAGGAATGTTTCTACGGGCCGCCATTGACCCGCGGGCCGCACTTTGAGAACCAATGCTCTATATTCACGCTAATTAGTAAGTGATCTTAAGTAGGGAACGAATGGGACGAGACGTGGTCCAAGTCCCATTGGTCACACTGCTGCTGACCCATGGTGGCCTGGACGGCCTCTCGGTCACTGCATTACTGCATTATAATGAGCGATGATCTATAAGGAATGCACCACACGCTGTGGAGATATACTAAGGGTCCGAGGAGCCGGACCCGCACTCGGACACCGATACCAAAAATTAGCCGCTGCTCAGACGAAGCTTCACCATCCACACACACTGTTGGGTTATGCTATAGGTCTTACAAAAGCCTAACCCTTCTTAAAGGTAATAAGAATTACTGTAGAATGTGTGATTTAAGAGAAAACCACTTTGGATGTGTGTACGAGCCATAGAACTTCTCTGTAAAGGCATGTCCTGCAGGCTTTCTCGATCTAAGATCTTCATATCACACACCCCTACTGCTTAACCATACGACACACACACACACACACACACACACACACACACACACACACACACACACACACACACACACACACACACACACACACACACACACACACACACACACACACAAACACACACACACACACACACACACACACACACACACACGCACCTGGAGTAGCACTCCGTCTGTGCTGTACACCGCACCGTCCACGCCATGGGACAGCAGACACACCACACAGCTGTCTGCCGTCCTGTGCTCTGGAAGCTGGCAGAACTGCTCAATGCACTCCCGCATAGCCTGGAGACAGAGGGAGGGTGGAGAGGTTATCATACCATGAGCATACAGAGAGAGAGAGAGAGAGAGAGAGAGAGAGAGAGAGAGAGAGAGAGAGAGAGAGAGAGAGAGAGAGAGAGAGAGAGAGAGAGAGAGAGAGAGAGAGAGAGAGAGAGAGAGAGAGAGAGAGAGAGAGAGAGAGAGAATTTAAGGATGAGGAATAGAGGAGTTGATGTGGTCCAAGAGTTGGTCTATTGACTAGTTGTGGTCCTATATGTGTTAAAATGAAACAAAATAAAAGCAACAGCGCAGCCAGACTGACTCAAGGTCACACTAAGCGAGACGCTGCGGGCTCACACTGTTGCTTTCATGTAAATGATCAGAGTCCTTCGTGTGCTGTCATGTGTGGTTTGCTTGAACAGCACTTTCACACACATGCATCACAAGGGGGTCGACGTAAAGCAGCATCTGGCAGCATATGCAAACCACGCTACGGCTGCCATGCAAACATCTCCTTCTTTGTTAGCACCTGGTCTAAAATGGGCTGGGGTGCCCACTTTTAAGTGTATGTTGGAAAGGCGACGTGTCGCAACGAGGCGTGAAGATCCTCTGGAGGGCCAGTGATTCATGCCTGCACTCGTTACACTGACCGCTCCTTTCACTGCTCTCTTTTGCCAGCTTTAGGCCAGGCTTACTATTGCAATAATAAATATAACCGCAAGCGGTGATTAACGGGGTCCGAGCAAAATTAAAAGTCAAGAACACACTAATGGAAGATATATAAATATAACATATAATTGTCATATTTAAGGAAAGATGGTCCACTTATAAACCTGAACTGCAGCCTCATTCACATGGTCAAAATGTATATTGATAAGCACACAACACCCAGAAAACTCCAAGCACACATTTCTCAAGTGAATTAAAGGCTTTCTTCAAAGCATATACCTGAACATTTTTTGAAATTCGCGGGAAATTAAACATGTGTGGCCAAGAACACTAACGGAAGAAATATGAATATGACAGACTAATTATGAAGGAAAAATGGATAACGACTAAGTTCTCCTTAATGCCATAATGTGTCTTGGCAGTCCGATTCTTAACTAATGAGCCGGAAAGTTGATTGCCTGATGAATTATAGCTGCTGTTCAATGTTGTGTTTCTTAAATGAGTGGCAATGACAGAATGTCATGTTCAGCTTGTTCATAATGCTCTAATCACTCTCAACCTTAGGATCACCAGTACACTACATGGCAGTATCCCGTTGAGCCACTGACATTTCTGAACAGCATGAAGCCTCATTCACATTGTGAAAATGTCGATTGATAAGCACACGTCAAGAAAACTCCAAGCACACATTTCACAAGAGAATTAAGGGCTTTCTTAAAATAGTACAGATCTGAAAATGTGCACTGTTAAGCTCCTCCTAGCTGAGTGTTGATGTGTCCCTGAGCAAGACACTTAACCCTAACTGCTCCTGACGAGCTGGCTGTTCGCCTTGCATGGTCGACTCTGCCGTTGGTGTGTCAAATGTGTGTATTAACTGATGTAAGTCGCTTTGGATAAAAGTGTCTGCTAAATGCCCTAAATGTAAATGTTAATGGTATCCACCTAATGATAGCCGTATGGTTGTTATACAATAACAACCAAATTTGGGTTTATGGGTAGTGGGGGTTATTGGTAACCATATCTGAAAATCTCAAGAGCGACTTTCGACTTACGGTATAGGCTGCAGTATGACTTAAAGAATTTGAGGGGGGAAAAAAACATTACATAAAACAATAGGGGACCAAGCAGCTTCTCTGCTCGGACCCCTAATAATGGCTAGAATTGATATAGCACTTTTCAGGACACCCAGAGCGCTTTACATAGAGTGTATGTGTGTTGTGGGGATATCACATCTCATCCACTTCCACACTTCTAACATGGGCAGGGTCCACAATTAACACCTGCACCAGGCCAAGCAGTTGTCTTAATATGGTACCCTGATGTTTTCTTTTCCCTGCCAAATGGTCAAATGGATAGGCCGGTTAAAGAATAACAGGGATCCATATTACAATATTGGACTCTGAAAACAGGATAGAAAAACCCTGACAATAACAGACATTGGTGATAAAAGATGTGCTCCATTATTACGACTAATGATCCTTACTATCATGACTGCACTAGGTGCGGGTCTGACCTGAGCGGTGAGGTTCCGGTGCACGGAGACTACAAAGTCTAGCTCTGTGAAGACCTTCCGGAGAACCTCCTCGTCCACCTCACCGCCTTTCCTGTGGTCGAGGTCGGGCTCGGCGGAGGGGTCGAAGGTCACGTTACTGATCACTAAGGCACAGCCTCTCGGTGACGAACACATCCTGTAAGACTGGACCATGGGAGAAAGAGAGGGACGTTAAGCACAGGGACATTGGGAGGAGACAGAAACAGTTTTTTGTGGTTATAAGTCAGATGATACTGTTTGCAATGAATTAATTTAGGCAAATGACACTGATGATATTGTGCCTGGTATTTGAATAAATTTACAAATCATTGTATTTATTTTGATTAATAAGTAATAATAATTACAACTGGTATTCATTTAATTTGTCAATGTTTCCTATTCTTTTTCCTTTTTTCTCAAAACCAAGAATGTCCTTTTCTGATGACCCTCAACTAAAAGTCTTTACTGTCTCCCCACAAGACGAGCCCCCACCTACAAACTGAACATGTCGTCTAGAACCATTGAGCTTCTATCAAAAATACAGTAGGGTCGTGTTTCATATAAAACTGTCCTGGCTCATGATAGGTGGAAAACAGAACGCTAAACCCCGCCTTGCCATTCCACCCCAGCTCAGGTTTGATGTTTCTCACCTGTTTGCAGTGAGTCAGGTAGAAGTCTTCGGTACACGGGAGCACTGGGGTTGTAATGGGGCAGTCCGTATCCAGACTGGTTTCCATGGAATCTGAAACAAATACAAACACACGGTCACAGGCATCGCAACTGACGGTCCTACTGATGAAGGTTGTAACAGTACTACATATGATTAGTATACAATCAGATTAACAAGTGTACCTAAATGTATGGAAAAGGTTTCTTAAATAAAACATTTTAGTATGGTTTAATGCACAAGAAAACATTACCATTAAATGTTTTTGTTGTTTTTGTGTGAATCGAGTGACTCCATTCCAATGTCCTAAACAATGTTCTCAAAGCACTGACTGTGCCCTGTGTTCCTTCTTTGTAAATATTCAGGTTTTCATCTCCACGTTGTGTTATGTCTAGTAAGTTTATGCATCTCCGCTGGGACGTGGTGCAAGGTGCTGTAAATCTCTCAGAGCCAACCGCCATTCCACTTCCACTCAATCACAAGGTCAACTCAAATGGTTTCTCGATTCAAACAAAACCACAGACTCTTTGACACCCCACCCTTTTGTTGCCCCAGAAACATAATATTGTTACAGAAGCATTGGTGTTGAAGGCTACACTTACCGTGTGTCCATCGTCTCTTAGCTGCTATGGCCTCTTGTGTAGGATGTGGAAGAGGGGCCTCGACAAACCTCTGCAACTGAACATCAGGCATTTGGTTATTTAAAGCATGGGGGGTCCATGGAAAACGTTTTTGGACAAATGCAGAGCCTTGTGAAGCATCCTAGTATAACTGTCCTAGCAATTTGTATAAATGTTAATATTAAATATTAGGTGTTAGAGACCGCCTATATATGGTCACCTCTGTCCCGTCACCCCCCTTTCTCTCTGAGTTTGGATTCTAAGGCCTCGTGCCCACTACCTCCGTCAGTTGTCCGTCACCCATTGACTTTGAATGGGGACGGACGCGCAATGCATTGTGGATCCGTCCGTTCAGTTGGAGCGTTCGAAACCGTCAGAAAGTTGAAAAATGTTCAACTTTTTCGGCAGCACGGATCCGTCATCAATCAGATCGCGTATGCAAATTTAAGCACTGTGACGCGACTCGGGCTCGATACTGGAAAGCGGTAGAGCGGCGGAGAAGTTAATTTAAAAAATGGAGCGCGAAGCGATTTGATTGGCTGACGGATGCCTCTGCAAAGACTACTCCCCCATCCGTGAGCCACGCCTTCCCAAGTCCGTTGACTGACGGTGCAGTGGGCACGTACCGTAAGAGCAGGAAGCCATCTAAGACTGGGATGCGCCAGCCTCATCCCTCTCACTGTCTATCTGCAGGGCAAGTGACTGGACCACAAGGTCTACTTAAATACTATCATATTACATATATATTATATTATCTTCCTGGATTTTAGTTTATGTTGCCAATTTCCAAGCTTGGAATTATGTATGTTTTACATAGTTTGGTTTAGTGGTTTTTTATAGCATTGACAGCTGTTAAATATTGATAAGAGGGCCCCACTTACCTCACTTTTTTTCTCTGGGTAAGTCTTCAACACTCGTGTATTTCGTTCTGGCTGAAGTTGCGAATTCTGTCAGGAACAACAGTTGAATGTGTCAAGGACGCTAATAGGTTTATAATGCATATACTCATATATGCGTGTAGCCTACATTATTGTGATCATCATCATGCATAACCTTACGCTTGTGGTGTATTTCTCTATCAGGTCACACAAGTGGTGCTGCTCAGTGTCTCGCAATGCTGAGCAGAAGCTGTTGAACGCACTGGGGCCCCGCTTGGGTAGAAGGAAAAGCAACCGCCAGTTTTTCTTTCCAGCGGTGTTCTCGTTCTGAAGTATGATAAAAATAAATGAATTGCATTATAGGGATTATAAAAAATATATGAAGTAAGACATCACAACACTCATTCGCGCCATTCACGTTACCAGAATGCTCTCCGCCATTTCATCGTTAAGGATTTCGTCCGCCTGTAGAGACTGGACAAGTTGCGCGTCTACCACCATTTGCTTGCAGAGAACCGCAGACAGCTTACGGAGAGTCCGCTTGTCCCGTTCTGACATCCCGCACTGCAGCATGTCGGCTGTGGGCGTACACAGACTGAACTGTGAAAAGTAAAGTGACTGTGATCAACCCTAGGACACACGAGAACTTAACTGTGTAATACGTTGCTTTGTTGATGCTTTGTATGCTTTTTGGACTGACTATATGACGCAAGACAAAACGTTAACCATGGACCTCTATTGTTTTTACTGTCAGCAATCCCAATATGTGTAATTACCAATCTACGGATCAATAATGACCAACGTTTAGGCATGGGTTTGCGTAGATATTATACGCGCGTACGCTACTTACGCAAATAAGTGTATCCGAAACTATGCATAATATATCTAAGGATATACTCAACGGACGCATTTTTTAATTGTTGTCATACCCCATGCATAAGCACATCATTCAGTGTCGTATTGAACTCTAGTGCTCGGCAAAGGACAATGCTAACCAGCTAGCTAGCTAGCGGATTAAAATTACAATTGTATGAAGTTACTACCTGCTCTTCCTTCTATAGATATTGACTACAATCATTTTACTCCAATAACCAGAAGCATATTGGAAAACATTTAGGTCTTTAAACATCGATCATCCCACGTTTTTCTTACTCACATTGGGTCGCCTGTAATCTAACTTCCGCGGGTGCAAACAGCTAAGTGGGGGCGGGTCAAAACTCACTATTTTTTTTTTTTAAACCAATGACATGAGCGGGTTCTTTGACTGACTTCCCAAGGAGCAAAGCAGTATGGTGTTTGCAGCGGGTGGTCGTCTGCTGTTTATCACTGGTTAAGGGCACTTTTTGAATTTGAACTCAGCTCTCTGTAAACAATAAACCAATTGATGAAAGCACTTGGAAGAGTGACAGAACCAGTGACCAAATAGTACGGCTATACACGAGTGAAAGAAAAGGGTATATCATTGGCTGAAAAACACATGAACAAAATGCAGCCCATGCAATCCAAGGGCATGGTTTGTGTAGGCCTAAAACACGTTATGCAATAACGTTTATATGTAAACATATATACATTTATAATATCAGAAGTCCGCTTTTTTGTTTGTTTACCCCTTTGCTCTCTTTATCTTTTTCTTATTCTCTGGGCTTCCTTTCCTGCTGTCTGTCTCCCCGCCCTCGCTGTGTGGTCCATCAATAATTGATGATTTCTACTGACTAAAAGGGTAACAGGTCC
This sequence comes from Melanogrammus aeglefinus, assembly GCA_900291075.1. Taxonomy (NCBI): domain Eukaryota; kingdom Metazoa; phylum Chordata; class Actinopteri; order Gadiformes; family Gadidae; genus Melanogrammus; species Melanogrammus aeglefinus. The sequence continues at coordinate 5,582 of OLKM01002005.1, read as the reverse complement.
ATGAGAAAAATCTACAATATCTATTCCCTTCCAAGACGTGTGACCTCAGTCCCTCCTCAGAAAGTATTACTAGTGGAATATTACATCATGCGATCTGTAGACGCAGCTCACTTACTGGATCGTCTAGTGTCAGAGGTTGTGGCGGCTGCTTGTCATCGAAGTGTACCTGTGGCCAAGAGTGGGTTAACTTGGTGTCTCTGGATGACAGCGGGATAGAGGAAAGGAAGTGCAGAGAGCTTAAATGAGTGAGAGGCAGGGGGCATAGATAGAGGAGGAGGTAGAGGAGGAGGAGTGGCAGAATGATAGAGAGAATTAATTCAGTCCTTAACCAGCTCTATCAGATTGACGCCACAGCCAACTGGTGTATGTCCAACGCACACGGTGCCACAGTGTCATGGATGAAGAAAAGAGGAACATCAAGTTGCTACCAAGAAAAACAAGTGTCACTCTAGAAACATGTGGGAGGTGAGTGGAGACATCTTTAACTTGAAAAGATCAATTCAACCGAATTTGAATGAAAGTGTATTTGTGGGCCGATTCGGCTCCTGAAGAATGAAGGCTCCCTTTGACCGGTGTAATAACATATTTCCCGCTTCTGTAGATAACCCTTCATTGTTTACAGGCCGGTTTACATATTGTAATGAGAAAACTGTAGGATTCACATGCTGCTCTTTCCATTTTGTACTGTGTATATTTATAATTACAATAGCGAGAAATAAATGTGGGCATGATGCACACATTAATCCTTGATGTGTGCATATCCACTGTGGCTGCAGACCAGAACCGGACCTCAGCACACGATCCGTCCTGGCCCTTCCTGCTGCAAGGGACACAAAACCCTTCTGCTCTGTCAGCAGCAATCAGAGGGTGATCACCATTGTCATCTGTTCAGCATTTGTTTCGGGCAGTTCATTATATATATAATATATATATATAATATATATATATATATATATATATATATATATATATATATATAGATATGATATATATATAGTATAGATATAGATAGATAGATAGATATATAGATAGATAGATAGATAGATAGATAGATAGATAGATAGATAGATAGATAGATAGATAGATAGATAGATAGATAGATATAGATATAGATATATACATTTATTTATTTAACTATAAAAATACATTATTTAATGCATTCAAAGACTGATTGTCGGACACTATAACAGCAGCATTTTCCACTTTCATTCCAGTGAAATGTTGAGTCATTCGTTGTCATCTTCCTCTTTAAACGCATGTTTCTTTTTTTACTTGTCGACTGTTCCTCCTCTGTCTGTCCCTGCGGCCGACTGCTGTTGATTACAGGTTACGGAGCTGTTCGAGATCATCGAAAAGCTGCAGGTAAGAGTTTTAAGTGCACGTCTTTTTTCCTGCTTCCTTGATGAACAATGGCATCTTTTCACCATTGTATCACTGCTCTTCCTCCTTCTTCTCCTCCATTAGGGAAGTAGAATAGACGAGCAACGATGTGTATTCCCGCCACCTCTTAAGGTCAGCCATTCTAAATTCCACTCTAAGCTGTAAACACATGCATTATTAGACACATGGTTTATTGGACCACAATGACAACAGTGCTGAATAATAACAATGTAAGTAAAGGTGAACAGACCACCATTAACAGGCCTCGTCTTGGTTCCGTCGCAGACCCAATTGCTGAAGATAGGAGGTGAGGTGCCCCTCGTTCTCCCACCCAAGTTGGGAGGCTACTGGCTGGATCCTCCCCTGGATAAGCTTGTTGACATGAGCCCCTGCACTTCTCCCCAACACGGCCTTGACCCAGCCTGCTATGATATATTGGAGCGAGACAACGATGCCAAGATCTACCGAGAATCCTTCGGCTCACTGGTTAGTGGGCATAACCTTCATTACTATATTACAAAATAGGCGATTGTTAACATTCAATCGATTATCGTGTTTGCATGTATTTGCTGTTTAACAATTTCATGTCATTTGGCAGATGCTTTTAGTCATAAAAAATAAAAAAAGTCAAGAATGCCAGGTAGAAATATATGAAAGAATGTAGAAAATGGGTGTTTGAGTGCAGTGCCCCAGCTGGGTCTATCATCTCTTCTTTCATTACATCACAGTCTCATTCTAGCAGTGGATGCCTCTCTGGTCCGCTGGTGCTCTCTCTGTGTGTTTGGAAGGAGAAGCTCAGAGAATACGAGTCATCTTAAGGTTTGGATATTTCGGTCGACTTTATTAATCTTTCAAGGTTTAATGATTTAGACTTTTGACAATGTCTTTGAGTATTTATATCAGTTTTATACAATGTTTAAATGTATTTTTATTTGTATTCATTATTTTATAATTATTGTTGTAATTCCAAAGTAATTTAAAGCCTCAAGAATCATTTATATTTCTGTCAATGTTGAATATATATAATTTTTTATTTTATTTTAATTATATTTCAAAGTTTTAAGAAAGCATCTATGCTTTCTAAAAAACAATATTATTGTCTTGCAGGATGATGGAATGCTCTCTGCATGGAGTTTTCTCCCTTTCTCTTTTCCCTAATGTTCCTTCTGCTGTTGAGTTAGCCAAGGTAACCAGATTACCTGCCGTTGAAAGATTGTAGATGTCTTCATAAAAATAGGTTACAATATGGAACTCCACTGTCATATCACTTCCAGAGGCCTCTGTGGAGAATGTCAACCACGCGTGACCCGGTTTTGAAGCAGTCAGCTATCTGAAGTTGGACACTATTCTATAATTAAGGATTGACTATAAAATATATAAAATATTAATTCATCCATGCCACTACTTTCCAAACTAATTCACCTTATTCCCTTCTGTTACATATCCTTATGTATCTGTCTCAAATCTTCCAGGTCCAGAGTTATAATAGCGTTTGATGAGCACAGGTTTCTTCCAATTCAAGTTCTGCATCTCGTGCTTCAAGAAAGAAGGGCAGGTATATTTTTTTAAAAAAACCTTGGAACAACATTCATATAATACTATGTAAGGGCCGTGCCCTCCATTGTGGAATATGTCTCTTTGTGTTCAGTTCACAGAAGACAATACTGAGCACACCGAGGAAACCTCGCGGAGTATCCAAGAGTTCCTGTCCATCTTGGGCGAGGACAGTTCAACTGCAGGGATTCACCCGGTAAGAAAGGAAAATACCCTACCATGTCTTCATTTGAAATTACAAATATGTCTTCCCTGTTTCACATTGGAGGTCTCACATCACTCTTGCTCAGATTCAGCTTAGGAGTCTGCTGCTGTCTCATCGTCAAACTGAGACGACGCAGCGGCACGCTCTTCCAGCGAATACATATCATCTTCCATCCGTGCCACCCATAGCTGCCGTTCCTGGGGACCGCACACGGCCAGCGGCCATGCCCATCAACCTTAACTCAAATTCTCCGCTCACACCCGATTCCTCCACCCCGAGCCGGTTCCCTTCCCAGACTCAGTATCCCTCAAAATACGGCCCAAGACGGTAAGTCTTGGCAAAAAGATCATCCGCCAATAACCTTCTCCTGCTCCTCCCCTCCGCCCTGTCCTGTCTACCGCTACCCTTCCAGCTTACAAGAGGAACCGACCACTTGGACATGATCATCGGCATTCGCCTTACCCAAGGCAGCAACGACCCCTTTGCACTCTCGACAGTCAGCCAGTCAGCTCCCACTAGCGCACTGCTCTGGTGGTTCGCTAAGATCCCGGGAAGCAGGATCAAGCAGCGATAGGAGATACAGTCAACCATAGGAGGCATGCTGTAAGGGCCATGGAAATATGCAGTCACGACATGGAAGATTTGAGTCAACAAGAAAAAAGAATTGTATTGCGCCATTATGGAGATAAAATGCGTCCTGTTCGGTCTTGATGTTGTGTATCCCTTCAATGAACGAGCCACACTCATCCCTCTGCGGCTCGTGGGTGACTGCAAGATAAACTGTCCCCCTTTATGGTCCTGTTCTACCCAGATCCTCACCCCATATTACAGACTGTAGGCAGCCCCGCGGAACATAACATCCGCATGGACGACCTTCAACACTCTATGTGTGATACCTAATGCAAAAATTAATACTGACTCTCGTCCTCCAAGTCCTTGCTAAACAGTTCCTGCCACTCACCACTATCAATGCAGGAGGATCTCCTGTACAAGGAAGATGTTTCAGCCGCTTGGAGGTTAGCAGATACAAACGATATGGAAGCAGGCCTCCTCACCTAGGTCACAAGTCATCTGCACCAGCAGCCCGATACCCATTACCCATGCTTGTTCATTGTTTTCATCATCTTCTTATAACAGCTTCGCAACTTCGTCCCCTCCTAGAAGGCCCTGCAAACGAAACTGTCCACGCTCCCAGTGCATGCCTGGCGAACCCATTCTCGATGACATGCCATTGTGTGACGGCTAGGGGAGTGTCCGAGGCAGTGCGTTCATGAAAAACTTCAAGTTAATCCTAAATTGCTAATCATCCTGTTTTGAGCTTACACCAAATATGGGTAAATAAACTTCTGTCTTCCCTAATTCTCTCCCACACGAGAGCCATCACTTACCCCGCTCCCGCCAAGCATTCTTTTGACCACTCGGTTCCCAAAAGAAAATGGGATTGTACCGCACAGCAAGATAATATTCCATCCTCCTCGAAACTGATATATAGATGCAGTATCATTTTCTGAAATGAAGTGAATAGAATCTCATTTCTGACTTCATTGCAGACCGCATATGCAAGAAAGAATAGAGTAAGGGCAATGAAATTTAAGCAACTTGTCTCAGGTTATCAATGGTAACGCTATTGACAGTAAATGTATCTGTCATTCACAAAACTTTCTAAACACACATCCCGCGCGCTACCACTTGGTCTTCGTATACAGACACAGAGAGCATTGCTCTTCACCTGCACACTCCTGATGCCAGCCGCATTATCTACCTGCGCTGGAAATTAACACTTCTATAGAGGCAATTGGCATGCTTGCTAATATCTATAAACGAAACTTGTATAATCACGCATCACCCTCCTCTCGTACCACCACCCACACGCGCGAGACTAACGTACTCTATTCATCATTTCCCGGAGGGGGGCGCCTCTTAAGCCACGCACAAGACTGCGCCTCCCTCATACATAAGAAGGAGGGAACACAGATGGTGGTTTATAGATCTACATACACACTAAAACACCACTCTTACACCCCTCCAATTAACAGTGAAATCCAGTTACACACACAAGCAGGCAGTTCGCACTGCAACCTGCGAACTTCCTAAACAGGAAAACAGCTTTAACCAACTCAATGTCCACAAACTATTAAAAATAAAAACAAAGACTGATAAGAAAAGTGCATTCTGCTCGGCATTGCAAGAACAATTATTAACCAACATGTGGACGGGCCCAATCCTCTCAAATCAGAATCAAAAAGGTTATGTCCAAATACATTTACACATATTGGAATCGTTGTCGCTGGAATTGGTTGTGTTGCGCACTGATCTTTGTCACAAACAATAACGTAAAACAAAAAACAATAAGACAAAGTTTGCAAATATAAGGTACTGAAAAAAATAAAAAGAGTAAATAAACATCTAAATAAATATAAATGTATCCGTCACACATGATCGT
>OLKM01002004.1:7500-90430 GCA_900291075.1 Melanogrammus aeglefinus | reverse complement strand
GCTATTATAAAGAGGTCCTCAAAGGGTAAAACAGGATTCACCTACTCAAGGGATCATAAAACAGGCAACTTCATGAAGCATGTTCATAAGCGAAACTACCAAATGGTGCAAAGATGGACGAGAAAATGGCTTGCTTTATTCGGCCGAAAGAGGCAGATTCAGTGTTTTCGCTTTTTGGTTATAAACTGTTGTGCTTTTAATGTCGCGGACACAGCCTTCGCTGACCAAACGGTAAGCAAGAACTCGGCGCCACACATTTAACCGTGAAAGGTTGAAGTCAGACACGACACATTCCTCATACCTCACTCGACTTTCAACTTTACTGGAAAACTGGGATAACGAGGCAACGCCCGAAGACCGCAGAACCAACGCATGCATAGATGCACCAACACTCAGAAAGAAATGGCAGAGAGATACGGCACCACTGCGCAGGATGTTTGACCCGTATTGTTGCACCGTGAGTACCTTGGCAGAACAACAAAATTTTGGCATTCAGAGCGAACACTAATCTAAATCTATCATGTGATCAACACCAAACGGAAATCTTATTTAGGCTCTCATGGACAAATGTTGCGCTAAATTTTCGACCGTGACACAATGCAGAGAGGCATCTCAGCAAACGAAACAGAAAGATAGAAGAACCCATCACCATTTTTATGGGGTAAGGAACATTCAATGAAATCATAATATTTTTGGCCTACATGTGAAAAATTCCTTCATCAATGACACTGTAAAGATTGCAAAATATTTTCTCTCATTCTGGACCTGCACTTACTGACATGAGCCTATCTAGAAGCAGTATCGTCTCCTGTACTCGTCGGTTTGCTCCAAACATGGCCTCGCCAAGAGGCTAAGCCTGGAAGCGATACATTTGTCTGATTTCACATTGTGACAAGTGAGCAACCACAGGAAGCAGGTCTGACCCGAGGCCAACTCCTGGCGGAACTGCGAGCAACTTGGTCTGCGAACATAAGCAACCTGCAGAGGACACCAGGCTCAGCAACGCATATACGTGGCAAAATATCGAAAGCGGAGCAACAAGGCGTTTCAGAGCTCGTATTCTCCCTGTCTCAATCCCCGTGCCTCACTTCATGCCATGTGTTGGCCCACACACCTGAATTTTGGTATTCTCTTGGCTTTAGGAGACATGGCAGACCTATGTTGCCCCAACGCAATGACATTTTTTTGGTGTTGTGCAGCGGTATATTCACCCTGTTCAGTGCTTCAATCAAACGGAGATTCTGAAAGCTAATGCCCCATTCTCTCACTGTAAGCCGCTATCCCGAGACCCAGGTGGGAATTGCAGGTCGACAGTGTGTCAAAGCAATCCGTTACCAACAAATGTATAATGATGCTCTTCTAGAGGTGGCAGGATGGCACATATATGACCCCAAAAGTCAACAAGTGAGGCTCTGTCCCGGCCAACTACGAACTAAAAACAGACTTGATTTATTGTTGCCATGGTCATATGGTATGATATTTTGTTTTGCTGTCAACACTGTGAGTAAGACTCTCGTCGTCTAGGGATATTGCAGTTGGATGTGGCCTTGTCTCAGATTAATGGAATAATTTCAATTTCATGACAAGATACAGAGAGACTGGGTTTTGCAGCTGCAAAAGTAATGCAACAGAGATTTTATTCAGAGATGTCATCTCTGATGCGCAGAACCAGGTATTGCAGGAAATCCGCGTGACACAGAGAAGAGATGCGCAAAAAATGTCCCACTCCACCCAGAGCGACATGTTCGACAACAGAGTATTTTTGGTATATATGGGACCGGGCGCTGGCCGCACTCACTCCTAGTTTACACACTACAACACATTTTCAACCAGATATTTGGATTCTTTTGACCTTCTCAAAACTTTGCCGAATGGAGGAACAGTGGAACTGAGAGGGAAATGCATGGCCCTCTGTGCATTTCATGTGAGAGATGGATCATGACTAGAGGACATCAATGCAGGAGGACTCTGCCTCCGAGCTACGTGTTTTGTGGTGAAATGGTTGGCCGCAAGGAAGCCATGACTGCACTGGAACACTGTGCTACCGTAAGAAAGGTACATGAACTTTCCCAAACTGTGAAAGTTGCACTCAGAATCCTACTCCCATGCTCCTGGTTCACGTTCCATCAGGGAGCGCCAGTTTCTCAAAGTTAAAGGCTCATAAACAACTACTGAAGGACAACAATGTCACAGGAAAGACCTGGTGTGCACTTGCAAATCTGTCGATTGAGAAGGATGTTGCATCCAAGCTGGGACTACAAGGACACATCATGCTAGAAGTTTGCTGGAAGGAAAGCAGAGGAGGAATGTGATGGTCTTGATTCTCTATACGGTGAGTAACATAATTTATTAGTGGCGGTGTATCTGGCATTTCTAGGTTTGAAGTTCTTGAATGATACACTTCATTGATCTGATATTTTCTTTTGCAGAACTCCGGGACACTCCCTCCCTGCCTGCTGATTACTGTTCCAGTGATTCAGCTGCTATTCAGACCGCTTTCAATGACCACACCCAACTCTCCTAGTGACCGGCTGCTAACCAGGCTGAGTCTGACCTTTGCCTTCTGAAGTCCTTCGCTCCTCTGTGGTAAGACTGTGTGTCTGTGTGTCTGACATGGAGTGCATGAGCTGAGCAGCTTTGATACTGAAACTCAGTTGTGTTACTATATTTTCGTTCCTTCGTTTTTCAGTGCTCTGCTACAGTTCCACACCAACCTGCTCTCAACGTCAGTGAGTCCAGCTCTCTTAGTGACCAGCTGCTAACCAACCTGAGTCTGACCTTCTTATTATTTCCTTATATTGCTTATTTTTAGTATTTCGTTTCACTTTGTTTTTTTGTTGTTTTTCATTTATTTAATTCTGGAATTTAAGAATAGTCCTCCTTACTTTCTCACTCACTTTCCTCACTTTCTTAATGCATATTTGTAACTTACTGTACTTAGTATTTCAAACCACTGTACATAGTTTTTCCCATTCATATTTATGACAAAATTGTAAATTGTTGTATATAGTATAATTTTTATTTTTATTTTATCTTCTATTTTATTTTAATTTATTATTTGTTTACCTTATGTGAACTAAGGGTCTGTGTTTAAAAAATGTAATAAAAAATTAAACTAAACCACCAGTCTGAGTCTCCTTCTGAAATCCTTCACTAGTATATTGGTGTACTCTGAGTGATTAGATGTGATGGGCCATGGAGCACTCCTGACTTCGCCTTAGGCCTCACCTTAGACTTCGCCTTGGGCCTCACAAATCTCCCAGTCCCCCCTGGTTACACCTTACGCTTTAATGGATGACGACCGATGAAAACAACAGTGTTACCCCTTACGCTTTAATGGATGATTGACGACCAATGAAAACAACAGTGTTACGCCTTATGTTTTAATTGATGACTATTCCGGCACCTGAGCGCGTAGCGAGGCGCCCATCATCAGATAGTTAAACGCTCTTAACTTGAATAAAGTACAGCTAGGAAGCCTCAATGATGGGGCAGCACAATGTACGTTGTGATCATGCATTTGTGTATCCATTCATTGAAGTTGTAAGATTTCCTTGTGTACAAATTGTTTGATAGTGTGAAACTAAATAAACCAATGAAAATATCATTATGAAATAATACATATAGATAGGGTGAAATACAATGAAATATAGGCAGAAAAAGTTCCTTTAAACATTGAAGAACTTCTGTACTTACAAACAAAGCTACTCCAAAGTTTTCAAAGGCAGATAGAGCTATCCTCAACATGGCTGCCAACCTCTTAACCAATCAAGAGACTAATACATGTGACTTGAACAACCAATGAGAATGCAAACCTCTAAATTCACAGGAAAAGGCTGCATTCTACTCAGTGGCCTACAGATGGCTCCAGAACCCTTAAACAGAAGGCATGTAACAACACTCACCGCCTGGCCTTGAACACGATACCACTATGAAGAACTAACACCATGGGGGTTTATTATGAGTCCATGTAACCCGAATTGGATCTGAGGACCACCACCTCAGTAATGGGCGGAGTAGGTCTTGGTACGAATGTAGGGAGATGCTTTCTTCCACTCTCCCACAATGCATTGGTCAATTGCTGGAGTGATGTTGTTGTTTTGCATGTTTGTTATTGAATCGGCTGTCTTTATGTTTTTATGGTGACATAAATTAATTGTACATTTTGAAAAAGATTTTCCATTCTATTTGTTAGTTTATTTTGGAGCACAGAAACCAGTGAGACCAGTCAGACACCAGTGAGACCAGTCAGACACCAGTGAGACCAGACAGACACCAGTGAGCCCACAAAGTAAGGCTAACCCTAAGGTTAGGTCTAGGGGAAAGGAGAGGTTAAGGTTAGGGGAAGGGAGAGGTTAAGGTGAGGTTAAGGAGAAGTTACAGTTAGGGCTAAGGGAAGGTTAAGGTTCCCCCCTTACCCCTTCACCCTGTGTCTCACTATCAGCTGCCGCTGCCAGAGCGCACCCCCCGACCCCTGGGGGCCCCCACACACATGAATGAATACACCTGGTAAGCAACAGCGGGGGGCATCCCTCCCTATAGGGCCCACATCCCATTAGCGTTTATATTCAGGGTTAGGGTTAGGGTTACCATCAGGGAGTAGGGTTAGGTTAGGGTTACCATCAGGGAGTAGGGTTAGGTTAGGGTTACCATCAGGGAGTAGGGTTAAGTAATGTTACCATCTGGGAGTAGGGTTAGATTAGGGTTACCATCAGGGAGTAGGGTTAGATTAGGGTTACCACCTGGGAGTAGGGTTAGATTAGGGTTACCATCAGGGAGTAGGGTTAGATTAGGGTTACCATCAGGGAGTAGGGTTAGATTAGGGTTACCACCTGGGAGTAGGGTTAGGGTTACCATCTGGGAGTAGGGTTAGATTAGGGTTACCACCTGGGAGTAGGGTTAGATTAGGGTTACCATCAGGGAGTAGGGTTAGATTAGGGTTACCACCTGGGAGTAGGGTTAGGGTTACCATCAGGGAGTAGGGTTAAGTAATGTTACCACCTGGGAGTAGGGTTAGATTAGGGTTACCATCAGGGAGTAGGGTTAGATTAGGGTTACCACCTGGGAGTAGGGTTAGGGTTAACATCAGGGAGAAGGGTTAAGTAATGTTACCATCTGGGAGTAGGGTTAGGGTTACCATCAGGGAGTAGGGTTAAGTAATGTTACCACCTGGGAGTAGGGTTAGGGTTAACATCAGGGAGAAGGGGCTGTGCTGGTCGCTTGGAGGTGATTTTATTAAGGCCTTCGATGTCTTTTATTTATTCCTTTCACTATTCCGTTGGTGGCTTTTATTGTGAAAGGTTGGTATGATTGTGTCAATGGTTTTATTATATTTTATTTATACATCTATTTATTCATTTGATCTATTTTATCTTCCCAACCCTAACCCTGGTACAGTGCCTGTCTTTCTCTTCATCTCCTCGCTCTCCTTCTCTCAATCGCTCTCTCTATCTCCGGTTACGGGGTCCGTTTCACTGGGGCAGTGGAGGGACAGCAATACAATGATGGTGGGGTCTTTACTAATGGATGACCCACCACAGATTAACATGACCCTTCCCCAACCAGCACGGCCACCCCCACACCCTCCTTGCATGTCCTCCAGACAGCAGACAGAGCCTGCCCTGCCGTGGTACAGGGGGTTGGCTGCTGTGTGCATGGTTGTAGTTGTATAAAAAAAGCATTGTGTGGAGGCTTAAGATACTAAGTGCATGCATGGAAACTGAACACACACACACTCACACACGCACACGCACACGCACACGCACACCACAGCCCACCCACCTCACTCAATTAGCACAGGAAGAGACACACTTTGCAAATTACAATTACGTTGGTCACGTTTATTGTTATTTGTAAAAAAAAAAAAGGTTTTTTTTGTAATTTAGTAATCATACATGTTAATTTCTTCATGTTTCGAAATTGCCTATTTTAAGCACCAGAGTCATTCTGATTCTAAAAAGCATTCAGGAAATGTATCGTTGAATTGCGTCACCTAAATTAATGACAGTATGAACTAGATAATAAAAATCAGTATCCACGACATCGTCATATCCAGTTTAATAGTTTTATATTGATATTTTCGCCCAGATGAAGTGGTTGTTTCATTGGGTTGGATGCTCTATTTCGGCCATTCATAGTTATCTTGGGTTGACTGGGTGTTGTAAAATTATGGCCGAAATAAGACACTGTTGATTTTACTGTACGCCAATCTGTAGGCCTAGGCTATATTTAAATAAATTTCAGAATATTAACCCAATAACTAATTCATTATGTATTTAGCCTAATTCCTGCTTGGTGATGCTGTATGCTGATTAACCGATTATTAACTTGATCTTCCCTTGCATTAATCCTCCTGTTGTATTTACAATAAAAAAAATAATATATATATCTTTACTTTTTGTCATTTCAGTAGGCTACAAGACAATTGATCTCTAACATTCACGGTTATTTAGCACATATGCTAAATATTAAAAATCTGGTTCGACAGCGTCCAGTTTAAAAGGGGAATTCTTTTTTTTGTCCAATAGCACATTAAGATTAATCTATTGTCTGAAACGTGCTAGCCTATACAAATAAATTTGTGTTTGATCTAATCCCGTTTTAAATCCCCTGCCCTGGATAATCAGCACCCACAAGTGAAATAACTAGACCTACGAGCCTATGCTACTATAATCAGGCTACTATGGCTATTCATATTATTATTAGTTTATACTACTATTTTCAATGTTGAAAAAAAGGTTTACTGTTCCATAGGCCCATATTATATTTTTGAAACATAATTCCAACACATTTCCAACAATAGGCTACTAGGCTAGAGTATAGGAAAAGGCTATAGGCCTAGCTATGCCTGCGCTATATCAATGCACATAGGCCTACATTATCCAATTCCAACACAATTTCAATTTATACAAACTAGCCTGTAGGCTGATACATGTCAGAAAAATGTTGAGATAGGCCTAGGCCTATATTGTCGGCTTTTTGTATGCAAAACCAAATAGATTTAGTTTGCTTGCTTTTTTTGCACCTCGAAGCATCAGTGCTTGGGTCGGGCAGCCCTATAGTTAATACTATAGGCATTATATTAACAAACTAAATATTAACATTTAATAGCCAACTAAATGCTAATATTATTTAAAAAAAACAACTGAGAGTGTTTTAGTGTTGATAATGTTGTGGACGCACAATGACGCAGTGCAAGTAGGCTACTGTATCTTATATTCACGCCCTGCACGGTCACGTGGCCCGTCCGTCCTCCACGCACGAGACGCGGTGTCCGTTACCGGCTGGCCATGCGACGTCACCTGGACCCGAATCGTTTGTAACCGACGATAGTTTTAAATATTCATCGAGGGGGTATTCATCTCCTACACACGCGCACGCACGCACGCATACACGCACTCATACACGCACGCACACGCGCACACACACACACACACACACACACACACACACACACACACACACACACACACACACACACACACACACACACACACACACACACACACACACACACACACACACACACCCAACAGATGACCCGCGGCTATCGTTACCTTTTCCAGGTGGAAACCAAGCAGAGGTTCGCGGGGCTTTGGGGTCGCGTTCAGACGCCTGAACAGGCGGACTTAAAGCGACGAGTCACCCGGGGTGGATTTCACCGTCGCTATTCACTCCACACAAGTGTAACCGTACACGACGCAGAACCCTCCTAAATATTAGACGATTTCAGAGATAAATTAATTATCAACAGCCGGTAAGCGGACTCTACGGCCGTCGGCGTTGCGTGTTGGTAGAGTTTACCCCGGATATATAAGACACTTGGGTACCGATGAGGACAGCGTGAGCCCCCCTGGAGCCTGTAGCGCCTCTAGACATGCGGGCCCTCCGCTGCTTTCCGGGAGTCGCGGCTCTCTCGGGGCCATGCTGCAGGGCGAGGTGCGCCGCAAGGACCGGGACGTTATGTCTGCCAACGAGGACCTCCTGTGCCGTCCAGTCCCAGGTTGTATGCTTTCAGAATATTACCTTCTCGTTTTATTTTTGGGGTGTTAACACTTGGTCGGACCTATAGGAGGCTAATTGCAGCCCTGATGTGCATTGTTTTCTTGAATTATTACAAAAGAGAAGATTTAGAGAGAATGCATTAATTAATGGCATTTTTTGTTGTTGTAAGAAGATTAAATAGCCTACGTCCCTTCCTAACCCGGTGTCCTCACATCAATAATGACCCCCTCCTCCACCACAACAGTAAATACTACTGGAAATCCACTATTTTAGTTCTTGATTATCTCTGGCCATCTGGCCATGGTCATTTGATTCCGCACTAGCTGTTTCCAACGAAGCATCCTCCTCCTCCTACCGCAGCAGCTCTGACAGCAGCAGGCCTCCTGGCCCTAATCCCGGAGCCGGGGACTTGCAGTTCATTAATGCTTCTGATGCAGTAGGCCTGCAGCACTGAGGGAAAAGCCCGTTCACGGTATAGGTAGGCTACTGCGTATACGATCCTATTTTTTTTTTTTTTTTTTTAATAAAATGTGTTGGAAGTGTTGGAGGCTAATTTGGATAGAGCCTAATTTGTATGCTGTATTGATTGTGTTTTGGCTCTGTCGGGCCTTTATTATAAAAGGCCTTTTGCAAGCAAAAAGGGAGTTAAAATCAATGGATAAAATGTAAAAAGCTAGGCCTATATATTTTAATCCCTCCCACGCACGATCAACCTATATAACTTCCGAGTCTCTAACCTGTTCGGTAGGACATGACTCAAAGTAATTGCCTATGCAGTAAATAATCCCAAACACAGGCCTAAGTATTTCCAAGCAGGACCACACGTCTGTCTCCTGAACCGAACACGACACGCACAGCGGAGGGCTGGGCCCAGTGATTCGCCATGAAATCGTTTAATCCAGAGGGGGGCGAAGCAAACCTCATCAGCTCGCTCTGTACTAGTCTCTCCGGTTGAGATCCAAGCACTTTTTATGGTTGCCTCGGCACCCGTGGGGCTCCACCTTAAAAAAGAAAAAAAGAAAAACGCTTGCACCTGGGCCAGTGACAGCGCAAAACTAGGGGAGAGAGAGAGAGAGAGAGAGAGAGAGAGAGAGAGAGAGAGAGAGAGAGAGAGAGAGAGAGAGAGAGAGAGAGAGAGAGAGAGAGAGAGAGAGAGAGAGAGAGAGAGAGAGAGAGAGAGAGAGAGAGAGAGAGAGAGAGAGACGGGCTGGATTATTCCTTCATTGCAGGGGGGAGGAAGGGAGGGTAAGACGCTTACAAACTAATTATCTTTCCATTGGCAATTCCTCCTCTGCTCACAGCCGTCCGCCTCGGAGCGCCTCAGAGTAGCGGAGGAGGATGGAGCGGAGAGGCGCTCTTTTGGCGCCGCCACGCCGCCCTGTGCAGGGCCCTACTCTGGGAGGTCGGAGTGGCGCACGCACCCGGAGTCCCGCAGGTAACCGGGAGAGAGAGAGAGAGAGAGAGAGAGAGAGAGAGAGAGAGAGAGAGAGAGAGAGAGAGAGAGAGAGAGAGAGAGAGAGAGAGAGAGAGAGAGAGAGAGAGAGAGAGAGAGAGAGAGAGAGAGAGAGAGAGAGGGGGGGGGAGGGAGGGAGACAGAGAGAGGGTTGGTATGGAGAGAAGAGGGCTGAATTTGACACTTGATACTCAGGAAGTTAAGGACGCCGCTCTGCGTTTCTTTGTCTCATAGTGATCGTGCTCGCTGCGAGCAGCACGGATCCCGGGGCTTTGTATCGTGTGTGTCGTTGAAGTAGAACCGGCAGGTAGTTGTAGTTTTAGCAGTTTATTCGGAACAGTAGGCTAATGTTTGTTAATGCCAGAGCCGGGTCGGTCCTCTTCGGGTTGTGGTCGACGCACCGCATGAGGCCGGGTTAGATCCTGAGGTTATAAAGAGACTAATGTGTGGAAGTGATACTCGGTCCTGTAGGGTTTTGGTAGTGTTTTATCTTCTTCATCACGGAGCAGGCGGAGGTAGGACATAATTTACTGATTTGAAAGTTGAGACACTTCGTTATTATATTCCTGATGGCTAAATCCTAAACTGCAATATAAATCGAGGCTATATTAAGAATTAAAAATCCAAATCAGGCCAATGGTTTATTCAAATTGATTTCGCGGTTTAACTATGCGCTTTTATTCTCTATCTGCATCATAAGTATAATTCGGCCTGCAATTAAAAATAAAATTAAACCTAAAAACCTAAATGTTTCGATATAAATTCCCATCTATTTAATTAGACGATTCACCTATTTATTATGCAATAATGGGGATGTTTTATCAGCATATATTGAGAGTAAGGTGTATAATATGGGCCTCAGCGATCCACTGCACCTGTTCTCCGAGCAGAGAGAGGAACGGGCCTACAACTCCGGTATGTGTGGCCTTCTTCAACCTTTTATTTGAGTGTATATTTTAACGTGTTCGATGTATATGATCTTATTTCTCATAGGTTCGTATACGACTATTATTATTATCGTAGGCTGTTATTTATTATAATCGTGTAGTCTAAATGAGAGGCCTCATTCAACCGTTTCACCTTGAATTGAAACCATCGATTACCTGATGACCTACAGAAGCTGATCCTGTGAGGCTGTGAGTTCGAGTTTACTCTACAACCTGTCACACATCCCTAGGCTACAGGACACCTGGCCAAATCCTCCTAAAATAACCATCACCGTCCAGGGCCCGACGCCGTATTCAGACAAATGCGATTAAGTCAAGGGCTTTGCTGCTCGTCTGTCTCTGTGTTTTAGATTAATGGGTGATGACCAGGACGCAATGCAGTGTAGGTCTGCAGTCATTCCCTGCCGTGTAATGTTATTCCGGGTAACAAATATAGGTCTAGGGGCCATACGCCTAGATATAGGCCTACATCCATATTTTAAGGCAATATTGTTTATGAATAAATACATATGTAAGCGTCCTTTCATCTAAACACAGGAAATGGGAAAGATATGAAATTTCATACAATAAATATTTCTATCAAAGCTATTTTTACATGTAAAATTGAAGCTATGTATTTTATTAATGGGTAAAACTTAGTCAAATAGAACTAGTGTTAATGAGATCTATTAGAAGGCCCTCCCAGTCATCTGCTCACGGTGTTTATCATGGTATATTACATGAATTACCTCAAACAAATGTGATTGGCTCAGGTGGGAATATGGCATCAGCATCCATCCAGGTATGGGGGTCCGTAATGGAGGTGACCTTGTTAAAGTGGAGACAGAATGAATGGTTTACACAGGGAAATCATAATGCAAATCCTTCTTCCTCCTATAGCGTTCCTTTGGTGTAGTGGGGTGAAGGGATAGGTGTGTGTGTGTGTGTGTGTGTGTGTGTGTGTGTGTGTGTGTGTGTGTGTGTGTGTGTGTGTGTGTGTGTGTGTGTGTGTGTGTGTGTGTGTGTGTGTGTGTGTGTGTGTGTGTGTGTGTGTGGGGGTGTAGGTACAGACAGCAGCCTGTAAAGGACATATAGCTTCCTTTCAACTTTGTTGTTTTAGTGCTATTGATTTCCCCAGGAAATGGCGCTGGAGTCCTGCTCAGGGAGCCATTTAGATGTCTGAGGAATCACTTAGTACACGGTTTGATCGCAGGGATCAATGGTGCCCGAGCACTGGCCAGCCCAGGACGAGGGGGGAGAGATAATGGGTTGGGTGGGGCGGGTGGGTTCCAAGGGTGGGGCCCGGACTGCGGACATCACCCCAGCTCATCCCTGCTGCAGAGCAGGGCTCTTAATATCATGTATTCATATTAATATAATATATTCATATATATATTTAATGGGACAAAACGTCCATTGCAAGTTTCTTTAGATATGCTCGTCAGTGTTCTTCAGTGTGCAGTGTTTTGGGGTATTTAGTGAGTTTCCGCACTGAATTGCAGTTAAAACTGGACAGGGATTTCAGACATTTTATGTTTTGTTCAATGGTAGAGGTTAGAGAGGTTTTGGTAGATTAAACCTGGGAGTTGTCTCTTTATACATTTTTAGGTAAAGCGATGGACAATACTTTGCTAAGCGTCCTCACTCCACTCCTTTAAGTGATGACAAGAATGAAGAATATGTGTCATTCTTATGATTTCATTCAATGATCAATTAAGTCATACTCCTAGTATGGTGGCAGGGTGATCAACCGACATCAATATTGATCGATTGATCACCTAAAATCAGGGGGCCCATCGCTCAGGGTTATTTGATAGTGGGGGGGGGGGGGGGGGTATTTTACATCTGGCAGGATGGGTCAGAGTCGGACCTGACCTTGAATAGTATGGAGCCATGGGAAGGTAACATGTATGCGTCCCTTAATTTAAGTCTTTATTGGGGGAATGGGTAAGTATTTTACTTGAAAAACGTGAGATGTTCTGATGTTATGACGTCATGTCTTCCAGTCCCCAGCGTTAAAAAAAACCTGATTAAATTGAGGAATTAGAATTGTATTTCAGTGAATAGGCAGTGCTTAGTTAAATACATATTAAAAACATGTATTGCAGGCTAATATGTAATGGGGGATTGATTGTCCTATATCAGCTTGCAGTAAAGTGGTCCTATGTGCTTCTATGGTCCCTCCCTTGTATTGGCTACCCTGGCCTCTTTACCCAGGCTGTGCTACTGCGTAACTTTGCAGTCCTTGGAACAGCATCAACTCTCTCTCCCCTTATTTGATGTATCATGGCTGCTGTTTCCTTCCTCTCTTTCTCCTCTCCTCTAGGCGTGTGTATTTGATTTATCCGATGGTTAGGGGAGAGTGAGATGGGCGTAAACTCTGACTCCTGTTCTGTGTATGGCACTGGTAGAATTCACTGTGAAAGCACACTATCAGTGAATTACCATAGGGCCATAAACAGAGCAGAGAAAGAACCACGTATACCACGCCTGTCTCTCGATCCCCCCCTTCCCCCATCTCATTGCGTGTTGGCGGGGCTTCATGTGATCATGTCAGGCATCTTGCCACTGCGGCACAAGTACTTTTTGATACGATAAAAAGCTCTGGGTCTTTCTGGCTTGATTTAAAAAATAATGTGTTTGTTATCTGCATCTTTCGTTTGAAAACTTCTCGACAACTCCCCCTTCTTCTTTGCCCATTTTGGCACTAGCACATTTTTGCTTCTGTATATATACTTTGAGCAATTATGTGTGGTGCCAATATGGGACAAGACAGACTTGCATCTGTGGCGTACGATTGGCTCACGTTGTCTACAGATGGGTATGGGACAAGATGGAGGCCGGATGGAGAGTGGGTGTGTGGGGGGATTGGTTTCAGAGTTCTCCTTGCTGCACTGTGTAGGTCATTTGCTATATCTGGTTGTCCTTTTTGCCATGTAATGTGAGCTCCGCAATGCGATTGATTTGGGAAGGGCAAAATTCAATAGACGAATGGGCCCGCTTCTGAAAGACATGGAGTCTGCTGAACCTCCTATGCATTCTCCAATGCCGTCGTGCCTTTGAAAGCTTGAGGTGAAGACGTTCTATGTTCTTGCCTTTTGCCCTTGGCGCACAGCATGGTGGAGAAAGAGCATATATAATGAGGAGCAAATTGGCCACTTACTGCTAAGGGGAAAGTAAGTGGGTGTGTCGTTTATATCTTCCCCTTTTTTCCCGGTTTGTCCAAAAGACAACCCATGGCCCTTTGGACCAATCACATGAGCCCATCGTTAAGGCTCGCCTCAGTATCATTCGTTGTCCATTAACAACGACGCCATTTGTTCATTTGTTTGTTTCGGGTTGGTGAGGGGAGGGTGGTCGTCTCAGAAGCTGCTCTCTGGCGGTATTTGGCAATGGTAGAACTCACACTGGTGAGCTAGAAGGATCCGGTGGTTCTAGACTTGCCAACTACCGCTCTGGGTCTAAGCTCCGACACAGAGGAGGGAACCAGAACGTTCCGGTTCTTCTCAGCAAGTCTCCGGGGTCATACAGTGAGTGAGTGGCTGCCGGTGATGAAGAGTGGGCTGGAATAATGTTCCCACCCTGAGCACCCCAGTTTCAGAACTCCAATGACCCCCCACCTGTCCCCATAGGAGGAGATCAGCATCATAGCTGCAGGCTGCGTTGTGTGCGTGAAACTAAATGTTGTGTATCAATACATTTGTTGTTGTTGATGCCCATGACCCTCATGAGTGAACCAGAATGTTGGGAGCAGTTGGGGTCAAGAAGAAATTCTGAGAATTGTATGCAGTGATGGATTAAAAATATGAAACTTAGTTCACTATTTTGGACCCTCATTTCGTAGGCCTAATTTAATAACAGA
Organism: Melanogrammus aeglefinus; assembly: GCA_900291075.1. NCBI lineage: Eukaryota > Metazoa > Chordata > Actinopteri > Gadiformes > Gadidae > Melanogrammus > Melanogrammus aeglefinus. The sequence continues at coordinate 76,185 of OLKM01002004.1, read as the reverse complement.
AACACTGGAAGAATAATAATGAAGCAAATTCCCAAAATAAAATGACAGTTGCATTCATTAATGGTGTTTTGTACAAACTCCATTCAGATATTTTTAACAACTTACGGTGAGGCTTCCTGCATGACCTCATCACAGAAGGTACATTATTGAAAAACATCGACTAAATGTAAAGGTTGGTTTTCGCTGACCCTGAGTTTCCTCCTCCCTCCAGAGGGGTTGGGTTGCGTGTTGTGGATGGAATTCCAGGACAAACTGGAATTCAATTAAATTATTCCTTCTGTGTGATATTGAATACATAAATTAAGATAAATGTTAGCAAAACACAAATGAATCAGTAAACAATGAAATAGGCGTATCTTTCCTAAACATATTGGTTACATATTGGTTATTAATGACTTGTTCCTTAAGATACCAAGACATAAATGTATATAGTGTTACCTTAATTCCATTCAAAAATCTCTGTAGTTGATTTCCGTTTCCGTGGAATGGGGCTGTACCCCATGAGACCTTTGGAAACCAATTGACTTCCCATGTGCTTTGAGAACCAACATCATAAAACAAACCCCAAAAGTGGGGATTACCATTTCAAGACAAACATATTGAATTGCTTTTCAGAAAATTGTAAAAGACATTAATAGCAGATGAAATGTTGAGAACAGACCAATCAGAGCACCTCATGGGGGTGACATCCCAGGGCTGAAGATGGAATAAGGAGAGCTATATCGACATTCTGAACATAAATATTGATTCAGCACTCTGATGGCAACCTTTCTTTTCATGAACGTGATACACGCATCAATACACCAATAAAACAAACCGTTTTAAACCAGATCTTTTCAGATACTAGCTATCTAATTAACTAGCCGGATCACTATAGGAAGCCGCCAAGAAGCACAATACTGAAACAATTTGTGGAATAATTTGGGTCTGAAGTCTCAAATACTGCATTACAATCTGAGACCTGGCCCTTGGGTCCAAAACAGTAAACTTACCGTGCATCCTTTAAAGAACCTTTATGTTGCATATGGACAGTGGATTTACTTTTGAAAACAATTTCAAAATATTTAATCAAAGTCATTGATTCCTTCTTGCATTCATTTAGCTCACCCAAATGTCTGTATTTCCTATTTGTTAAATCATGTACACCAATAGGCTTTATCTCAATGTCACTGTGTCAGAAAGGGGAATACAGTTCAGAGAGAGAGAGAGAGAGACAGAGACAGAGACAGAGCAAGAGAGAGAGAGAGAGAGAGAGAGAGAGAGAGAGAGAGAGAGAGAGAGAGAGAGAGAGAGAGAGAGAGAGAGAGAGAGAGAGACGAAAACAGACCCGTCAGCCCCCCAGGTATAAAGGGTCACCTGTTCTCCCTGGGTCCACCAACAGGGGGTGTCTGTCTCAGGCCACTGCTGTAATTGGCAAGGCGGTCGGTGTCAGCTTACCCCCCCTCTCTCAATGCAGCTTTTCTCTGTTCCTCTCTTTCTCCTCTCCCTACCCCCAAACCTGCTGGGTAAAACAATGTATGAATCTCTGTCGCTGTCTCTCTCTCTCTCTCTCTCTCTCTCTCTCTCTCTCTCTCTCTCTCTCTCTCTCTCTCTCTTCTCTCTCTCTCTCTCTCTCTCTCTCTCTCTCGTCTCTCTCTCTCTCTCTCTCTCTCTCTCTCTCTCTCTCTCTCTCTCTCTCTCTCTCTCTCTCTCTCTCTCTCTCTCTCAGACACTTTGCTGAAACAATCCGTTCGCAGTATGGTTAGGCTGAGCTGCGTATATCTGGGTCAGAGTCTGTTAATGTAGGTGACAGGGGGATCTGGCAGATTAGAACCACTCTATCTGCCTTTGCATAAATCCTGCTTTATAGCCTGACAATTCAGCTTTGGATAATATGATTTTTATTGTTGATGCTGCTTTGTACCCATCGCAGCTCCTGGTCTACAATATTTGTTCCTTCTGCATAGATAGACGCCATCATTGGACCTGTGCCAGGAACTCAATGCTAGCTCTGTTAAACAGAATGTGGAACATGATAGGCAACTAAATTCACTTTTACATTATTTTTTTTATCTGTGAATAGGTAGTGAAGCATTTATTAATTGTACATGTCATGAACACCTGCTGATCACATAGAACAATGTAGATTTCCGATATCTCAGAGCCGAAAAATGTATAACGGCCTATTGCTCTCTCTGTGTAATGATTTTCCCTGCTGCAAAGTGCATCGTGTGGAATCGCTGTTGTCAATGCAAGGCCTCCTCCAGATGGGCCGAGAAGCTCCGGTTACACTGCATTCTGCCGCCCAACTATCCCACAGCCCCAGTGGCCTCACCGCCCCACACACACACACACACACACACACACACACACACACACACACACACACACACACACACACACACACACACACACACACACACACACACACACACACACACACACACACACACACACACACACACACACACACACACACACACACAGAAATGAGTGGCGCGCAGAGACAGAGCCGTGCTTGTGTTCTCTACTAACCCTACTGAGCCAAATCAGATTAGGATCTGTCATCCTTACGCAACGTCTGGACTGGAGGTGCGGAGGTGAGAATCCCCAACCCTCTCATCATGGTGAGCAGACGGGTCTGCACCTCATCCGTTCATGCTTTCATTGATAATGTTTGTAATCGCTGCATTCATTGGTGACGTTCATCTCTACGAGATTACATAACGCCTGTTCTATCTCTGGCTGTGTGGAGATAGCATTTTTTAGAATCGTACATTTATTGAAAGAAACTCTATGATATATGTCCAAGAGAAGCTGATATAAGTTTGACAGATCTGTCATACAGTCAGTTTAGGACTGTAGGAGTTATCGTTAGTAAAGAGGGGATGCTGTGTAAACCCGCAGTCGCTTGGATATGCTAACCCTCCGATTCCAGTAACGATGTTCAGAATGATTGCCTTTCAATGAAACATTGGGTGGTTTCATTGGTTAATTCCATCAGTAATTAGCCGCGGTTGTGTGGATAGATATCTCCTACAACATATATGCATTGTACATATTGTACAGTAAACTCTGCTGACACAATAGCCGTCGTGTGTATAGGTCTTTCTGTGTGTGTCTGTGTGACGGGCTGGGAGGGGAGGTGAGGGAGTGGGTGTAGACAGTAGCACTCGGGATGCGAGTATTAAGAAACGATTAGTGGAGATTAAAGTGCTGCGACCGAAGCCTGCCAGCACGACTCCCTGCTAGTGGCCCTTCTCCACCTCAGCCCTGGAGCCTCGGGTTGAAATCAATAACTGCTGGCCATCCCCTTCTTCTTGGCTTCCCAGTGATCCACCTCGGCCACCTGTCTGTCACCACAAGCCCATCACTCACCACCACCTCTGCCGACCTCAACCCCTCCACATCCTCTTCTTACACCATAGCAGCACACCTCACCTCCAGCGACTCCCCAACACCACATCCACTAAAGACAGTCATTTCGTGTGTGCTGGACAAGACCCTCTAAACTTGGACTGTCTGCAGATGAAAGCCATCCATCAGACCCCCCCCCACCCCAACTCATCGATCGATGTGAGGGGTAAGCAGTGATTTCTGTGAGTGCAGAGCTGTTTGTGCGTTTGCAAAGCACTTCCTATAATAAATGTCTCTAAACACGCACGCACCCGTGCACACACACAAACACAATTCAGCCAGGGTGATAAGCATACAACAGTTACAATATGTTCCACCCTGGTCCCCACAAGACAGGCAAAAATGAGTTTGATTTCCCAAAGATCACTGCAGAAAGAGTTCCACAGGGGGTTTATTCAGAGACGTGTGGGAAGACACACAGAGACCAGTTTCCACGAATCCCATCGATAACCAGGTCTTAATCTGTACAGACGCTGTTCATGGAATTACCTCAAATTGACCAAGCGCCTAAAAGTAGCAACCCCCGGTAGGTATATATGTGATATATATATATATATATATATATATATATATATATACACATATAGACGCACCATCACAGAACTCCAAACACACCTTATCCGAAATGACGCCCTCTGCCCCCCCATATGGAATTGACGAGGGAGTTTATCAAGAACTTGCCAGAAGCAAACCGATTCTGTTTATCTTGATATTCGTATGAATGCAGCCTACGTCCGGCTTTAATCTGGAGGAACATGAGAGGACGGCCGCTGACAGATTAAGGCCTGGCTGTCTCTCGCCCCCTCTTGCTCTCCTCCTGGTGCGTCGCTCGGCAACAGAAGGCCTTGCTTGCAAATCCCGGGCTTTAAAGTGGGAGGAGGAGGGGCTGTCCCACCTAGATTATGATGTAATCATCAGGTCTCTGTCACGCACAGCAGGGAGGGGAGTGAGGGAGGGAGTGAGGGGTAGAGGTCACTGAGTTTGATCCTTTTATTCTGCTTCTTTATTTAACCACAGCACATTTAACGCATGTATCACCGATGGCAAAGAAGCGGCTTTTTACAAAGATGGGATTTCATATAAATATACTGTCTGAAGGCAATGTCTCTGCTAGAACACAAATTTAAATAAAAACATAAAATGCTTTATTAAATGGCCTCCATGTATTAAACGGCTATTTCCCGTATCCATTCTACCCACTTTCCTCCAAAGCATTACAAACACTATGTAAAATAGAAGTATGTTAAATGGACTGCATTTACGTACACACACTTATCTAACCACATAACTAGACACATTTAAAGCTCCATCTTATCACAGTCCACACAATATCTCATCTGATAACCCCCAAAGGAGGACGATAACAATGTGTACAACAAAGCACATCAAAACAGTTTTCTCGTTAGATTTATTAACCGCCTGATTTAGTGCAGTTGCCCAATACGATCACTGGAGGGGCCCGCGGCCCCCGCTGGACGCACATGAACATCCACCTTCTTAAAAGAGCTCGATTCTGAGGTGTATCAAATCAAATGTTAGTCATTTTAAGTAAGAGACGCAATCGGTGAACAGCAACCATTTTATTGGGATTTGTTTGGCTTCACACTAACTGTGACTATAGCGGTGAAGTGAGGCAGGTCTCGGTGAACAATTTGCTTGAGGATAGAAATGTTTCCACATTAACATACGGATTATTTGAATTAAAAATGAGAAGAGAAAGAAAGAACACTATTTACTATTTAGACGGCAGTCTCTCTTTACAGGATTGTAGAAAATTAGATTGCAAGGTGTCTATTATTCCATGCGGTGTACATAAATGGACACTTAGACAAAATGGCTGCTTCCTGAGGTGCGCTCAGCAAGGCAGGATATAAAAACACTGACCAATGTCCTGAGTCGTCTTGGCATGTGCCAAACTTTAACAGCACAGGAAATAACCACACACATAAAAAGTACAACGTCAACGTAATGTTCATTGGGCGCCACTTGACGAGGAATCGGTCGGAGTGAATATAGGGCAGATGCTGTATGAAGGGAAATCATGGGGGGGATATTTGATGATGAAAGATATGCCTGCGTGTGGTTAGAGCAATAGCCCCTGCAGGAGAATACGAGTCATACAATGACTTGTCTGGTTAGTGGCTAACAAAAGGTAAGACGCAGTGTGTACAACGACGGACAGTGATCATGTCCAGGCCACCCCCCGCTGGCTTTCCTCCCTCACTTTGGTTCATCTTGTCATCTTTACCAAACAAAATAAAAGTATTCCAAAAGTAATCCTAAAGAAATAAATACTAAATACTCTAATAACCTTTCTTGCAACACGGTTAACGTCACAGGAGCTAAACCCCCCCCCCCCCCCGCCACAAAAAATGTCCAGTAAAGAAAAGAACAAACAACGCATCTTCAACAACAACAAAAAGCAATATCTTTACACAGTAAACACAATGCATCGTAGGTCACATTGTAATAATATGTTACACTGTACACCGCGGGGTCACCGCGGGGTCACCGCGGGGTCGTCGGGGGGCGTGGGGAGAAGGGCAGACGATGCCCCGCCCCCTTGATCGTTGCAGCGACGGTTCGTCTGGGCGGCGTCGGGCGCTCGTGGCGTCGGCCCGACGCCGGACTCATTGTCACTGCTCCAGGGTCACGACCTCTACCGCCTGGCCGTCCAGCGTCACCGTGTTGTCCACACGCGTGGCAACAGGCGCCATAGCGACCTGCACGGGCCGGTTGCCCTGCGCCAGGCTGGTCACCACAGTCTGGTACATACTCACCGGGATCTGGACCAGGCCTGGGGTGCAGGAGCAGGAGCAGGAGCAGGAGCAGGAGCAGGAGGAGGAAGAGGAGGAGGAAGAGGAGGGGGAGGAGGAAGAGGAGGAGGAAGGGTAGGAAGATGAAAGAAGAACCATTAGTATCGAGTATGTCTAAAGGTAAGCGGACTGCATTATACTGCGCTTCTGACCCGTGGCCAGTAGAGTGCTTTACATGAGTGCTTCACATTCACACATTCACGCACATTGACCAACGTGTGTGAATGGGTTAGCTGTCGGTCGGGCTGAACGGCCCCTCCCTCTTCTGCAGTGTCTATTTGTTACTGTATGGACATGGCGTGGTATTTATCTTTTTTTATCTTTTCTTTTCTACTCATCTTGTAAAGCACTTCGCCACCCATTTGACGGTGCTATACAAATCAAGATACGATCATTGTTATCATTATTAACGCTGCTGTCCGGGCCTACCCTAAATGACGATGATAGCCGCCCGCCCCAGCTGTGTGTACGAATACACACGCATACACATAAGATATCTGCTCTAGGGATTATCTCTTTAGACAAGGCCCCGCCCCCCTGCAAGCTGTCGGTGCCATTGGCCGGACAGGAAGGTCATGTTGGGGGGGTCACTCCCAGGGAACCAGGAAGTGGACTTTAACCCCTCCCCCATAAGATACTGCGTTAGGGTTAGGGTTAGGGTTAACCCTAACGCAGAACAATCGTCTTCATTGAGTTCAGTGCGCCAGGAAGGCCGGTTTATCTGCCAGGTTAATATAAGCTGTGGGGGGGGGGGGGGGTGATTATGGAGTGGGGCTTAGGGGGCTTTGGGGTAGGGGCGTGCTCACTCCATCAAGGGGACCCACTCTAACTTCATTACAGTGATGTTGAGGGTGTGTTTGTGTGTGTCAATGCATGTGTGTGCACGTGGGTCAGCCTCTGTGTGTTACTACTTAAGGTGACGTTAGCTGGGTGTGTGTGTGTGTGCACGCTCCTTCAGAAGGCATTCAGGGGCCCTCTAGTGATTAGCAGAGGTCGGGTGGGGGGGCAGACAGGTCTTACTGCTGGAGCCCAGAGCTCCATGAAGCCTGATGGACCCCCAATGCATTCACAAATCACTCATAACAGACAGTTTAGAGCATCCAGAAAACCACTATATAAATATAGAAGGTATAATGAGAATTACCTGCACACTGACCTCTTCATATGTCATTTGGAACTATTACAATATTAATAATATCAAGCATATTAAATTTATTTAACTGAATTTTCCTGAATCTTTGGAATTGTTTAATTTACACCTTTGTTGTATATTCATGAACTTTTGTCAAACACAATTTCCTGTTCCCCATTCCAAATCTCCACGCTGGGACCAGTGGTTTAATCTCCGCGCTGGGACCAGTGGTTTAATCTCCGCGCTGGGACCAGTGGTTTAATCTCCGCGCTGGGACCAAGTTGGTTTAATCTCCGCGCTGGGACCAGTGGTTTAATCTCCACGCTGGGACCAGTGGGTTTAATCTCCGCCGCTGGGACCAGTGGGTTTAATCTCCGCGCTGGGACCAGTGGTTTAATCTCTCGCGCTGGGACCAGTGGTTTAATCTCAACGCTGGGACCAGTGGTTTAATCTCCGCGCTGGGACCAGTGGTTTAATCTCCGCGCTGGGACCAGTGGTTTAATCTCCGCGCTGGGACCAGTGGTTTAATCTCCGCGCTGGGACCAGTGGTTTAATCTCCACGCTGGGATCAGTGGTTTAATCTCCACGCTGGGATCAGTGGTTTAATCTCCGCGCTGGGACCAGTGGTTTAATCTCCGCGCTGGGACCAGTGGTTTAATCTCCGCGCTGGGACCAGTGGTTTAATCTCCACGCTGGGATCAGTGGTTTAATCTCCACGCTGGGATCAGTGGTTTTAATTCTCCACGCTGGGACCAGGTGGTTTAATCTCCGCGCTGGGACCAGTGGTTTAATCTCCGCGCTGGGACCAGTGGTTTAATCTCCGCGCTGGGACCAGTGGTTTAATCTCCACGCTGGGACCAGTGGTTTAATCTCCGCGCTGGGACCAGTGGTTTAATCTCCACGCTGGGACCAGTGGTTTAATCTCCGCGCTGGGACCAGTGGTTTAATCTCCGCGCTGGGACCAGTGGTTTAATCTCCGCGCTGGGACCAGTGGTTTAATCTCCGCGCTGGGACCAGTGGTTTAATCTCCGCGCTGGGACCAGTGGTTTAATCTCCGCGCTGGGACCAGTGGTTTAATCTCCGCGCTGGGACCAGTGGTTTAATCTCCGCGCTGGGACCAGTGGTTTAATCTCCGCGCTGGGACCAGTGGTTTAATCTCCGCGCTGGGACCAGTGGTTTAATCTCCGCGCTGGGACCAGTGGTTTAATCTCCGCGCTGGGACCAGTGGTTTAATCTCCGCGCTGGGACCAGTGGTTTAATCTCCGATCTGGGACCAGTGGTTTAATCTCCGCGCTGGGACCAGTGGTTTAATCTCCACGCTGGGACCAGTGGTTTAATCTCCGCGCTGGGACCAGTGGTTTAATCTCCTCGCTGGGACCAGTGGTTTAATCTCCACGCTGGGACCAGTGGTTTAATCTCCGCGCTGGGACCAGTGGTTTAATCTCCGCGCTGGGACCAGTGGTTTAATCTCCGCGCTGGGACCAGTGGTTTAATCTCCACGCTGGGACCAGTGGTTTAATCTCCGCGCTGGGACCAGTGGTTTAATCTCCGCGCTGGGACCAGTGGTTTAATCTCCGCGCTGGGACCAGTGGTTTAATCTCCACGCTGGGATCAGTGGTTTAAGTGGGATTCGGCAGGTGGGGGAACTCTCAAGATTTTGTGTTGGCGCAACAAAGAGAAATGACTCAGTATGTAACAACATATCGGGGATACAATAGAGTCACTGTCGTACCAAGTATCACACAACTTATTTGCTTGACATGAGAGAAGATACAAAACAATAAAAAATCGGAAGAGTGTGTGCGCGTGCGCGTGCATGTGCGTGTGTGTCAGTAGCGTAGTCATGGATGGGGGGTTAGGGTCCTCCACCAGAGAATGTTGAATGTGTTAGATGTGATTTCCTGCATTCTGGTGCATTTTGGGGAGACTACCTCAGAATCCATTCAGATTCATAGCCTATGTTTGTTAATTGAATCAACATACATTACTTTCATATTGTCCATGCTGAAATGCATTTTTAACATGTCTATACTCTTATTAGACGACAAACACAACAAGTTTGTTTTAAAGAAACAGCCACATAGCCACGTTATTCGTATTTCTTTCAGTGCAAAGGGCTCACATACATCATCATTCAATGATAGTACAAAACGGAAAAACAGCGCCCCAACATTAAGTAACAACAAGCATTATATTCAGTGTAGTTGTAGTAGCGACTTAAGTTTAAATGACTTTCATGACTGATATCATTTCTAAGAAAACGAGACACATGGGTTTGCCTTTGAATGCTATGAACGGATACTCTGTCTGCTTCTTGACTGAAACGTACGGTTTTCTTGATCGAGTTTTCTGGAAAAACTTTATCACATTCTTTTATCTATTTAGTAATTTATTTATCTGAGGTGCCGGAACAAAGTTCCGGGGCTCTGCGGCCCACTTTAACCCGTCTGTGTCACTCCACCGTAGGGATGTTTCGGGGTCTAGAACAGGCAGCGGTGACGCTTCCCCTCTCGAGGGAAACCCATTCTCATAAACTCATAAACCCTGCACTTCACATATTGTGGAGGAGGCAGTGGAGGTGACACACAGCAAAACATTGGAAACATTATTATCATTCCAGGAATGTTGCATGATATGCTTATGAATTAAATTCATGAGAGGGTCATTACATTGAAAAACATAAAAAGGTAAAGCATGGTATCTGATTATAGTTAGTTCCTCTCTGATGTCTTAAACATCCTATTTAATTCATCATTTTAGGAGCATGTCTTCTCAAAACAATTAATTTAGAGCATAAAACTGACTATCATGATAAGCCAATTCAAGTTTTCATTTCCAAAACAATACGATACCATTCCATGACGATAAGAGTACATCGAATTATTGCGAGTTTGATTACCAGTTCTTTAACGTTAGCTTATGAGCTTGGTTACACACAAACATCCATGTTGTTCATGGACAGCAAAAGTGCATAGGGTAATACACATCATACATATCATGTGATGTGTAGCATTAATGTATATACATCACTTACATTACATGTATGTTTGTGTGTGTGCGCGACAGTGAGTGTGTGTAACCTGGCCTAGTGCTGACAGCTGGCCCAGTGATTAGTCCGTAGACTATTATGGACTGGACCAAAGCTCTTTAGGAAAGCTCCAGGGAGACAGGTCCATACCCCTGGGCTAACACACTGTGTTCCTGTGTGTGTTCTCGTACGTTGTGTTCCCATGTGTGTGTGTGTGTGCATGCACATGGATCCAACACCATAGGGAAGAGCGGAGGCAGGAGATGTATTGGATACAAGAAACGAGAATGATTGACAACATAAGTCCTGAATCCATCCCACTGGCTGAGCTGAGCCTATCTAGCCTAGCTCACTAGCTAACCGCCAACACTAGCTGCCCATGGCGTTTACTCGTTGGCACTGGAAGACTGTCCTGGAGGGCTCGTGTTGCATGTTACATTTCACCCCTGAGCTGTAACGCTTCGTGTCACTGATATTGACACGTCACAGGTTTTTTTTTTCTTATTTTTTTAACAAAAACCCTTTTCGGCCAAAACACGGCATTGACTGCAAGTCATGGGAGGCTATGCACTGTGCTAGTCGGAACATAATTTTACAAAAACAAACGTATGTATGCTCAATCAGGAGTAACTCCCCAGGAGTAACCCCCCCCCCCATCCCAGCCCCCCAGCACAACCCCCCCCCCAGCAAAGGGTAGAGGCTCACTCTGAATGCGTGTAGTGGAGAAGTGAGTGTGCTCATGTGTCAAACCGTATCATTAAGGGAAGAAAGGCTAATGCTAGCAGGAAGACACGCCCTCCATACAGAGCCATCTGTCAGAGCAGCGCCAGGGTCTGGGGCTCTGCTGCACTGCTGCTTAGGGCTAGGGTTAGCCCTAACCCTAATCCTGTACCTGTGTGTGTCTGTGTGTAGCAGGAAGTGGTGCCTGGTTGTGTCTGTGTATAGCAGGAAGTGGTACCTGCAGCAGGAAGTGGTACCTGTGTGTGTCTGTGTGTAGCAGGAAGTGGTACCTGTAGCGTCCTGCACCCCGGCCAGAGCCCCCACCGCCGCCGCCGTCTCCCCGGCGAGGACGATCTGACCCCCGCCCTGCAGGGTGGCCTCTGCTAGCGTAGCGACCGCGTGCGCCGCTGCTTCACTGCAACACACACACACACACACACGATTAATACAGAAAAACAACATCTTCATCCCTGCACCGAGAGCCTCCTCTTCATAGTGCTGAGTGTGAATCTAATGACAGTAAACGGCCCCTAACCCTAAACTAATGACAGTAAACGGCCCCTAACCCTAAACTAATGACAGTAAACGGTCGCTAACCCTAAACTAATGACAGTAAACGGCCCCTAACCCTAAACTAATGACAGTAAACGGCCCCTAACCCTAAACTAATGACAGTAAACGGCCCCTAACCCTAAACTAATGACAGTAAACGGCCCCTAACCCTAAACTAATGACAGTAAACGGCCCCTAACCCTAAACTAATGACAGTAAACGGCCCCTAACCCTAAACTAATGACAGTAAACGGCCCCTAACCCTAAACTAATGACAGTAAACGGCCCCTAACCCTAAACTAATGACAGTAAACGGCCCCTAACCCTAAACTAATGACAGTAAACGGCCCCTAACCCTAAACTAATGACAGTAAACGGCCCCTAACCCTAAACCAATGACAGTAAACGGCCCCTAACCCTAAACTAATGACAGTAAACGGCCCCTAACCCTAAACTAATGACAGTAAACGGCTTCTAACCCTAAACTAATGACAGTAAACGGTCGCTAACCCTAAACTAATGACAGTAAACGGCCCCTAACCCTAAACTAATGACAGTAAACGGCCCCTAACCCTAAACTAATGACAGTAAACGGCCCCTAACCCTAAACTAATGACAGTAAACGGCCCCTAACCCTAAACTAATGACAGTAAACGGCCCCTAACCCTAAACTAATGACAGTAAACGGTCGCTAACCCTAAACTAATGACAGTAAACGGCCGCTAACCATAAACTAATGACAGTAAACGGCCCCTAACCCTAAACTAATGACAGTAAACGGCCCCTAACCCTAAACCAATGACAGTAAACGGCCCCTAACCCTAAACTAATGACGGGGTTAGTCTGATGTGTTACCATGAGCCGGGGTTAGGGTTAGTCTGATGTGTTACCATGAGCCGGGGTTAGGGTTAGTCTGATGTGTTACCATGAGCCGGGGTTAGGCTTAAACCCATCGCACCGCAGGGGACAAATAAAGCATTGAACCCAACCCCCTGTGGGGTGGGTGAAGGGGGACAGAATGTTCCGCAGTCTTCCGTGGAGGCCACCTCAGGTAAACAGCTGAGGTAGTGGATTGGGGGGGGAGGAGGGGGGCCTCATGGGGGTTCAGGTAACGAGCCCTGGTGGGACCTGGTGTACAATACTGTCTACCTGCGCAGCAGGAGGGGGAGGGGGGGAACGCATGCACGCACACTTTGGAGTGGAACACAGCCTCGTCCCCATTAAGGCTGGTGGGCGTTGGGTTGGCCCTAACCCTGTTCCAACAGGAACACCTGCCACGTTTTCATGTTTAAGAAAACATCGGCAGCAATGCAACCATTAGACACAAGAGCGACGGCCTGATGACATCTGCACCATGCTATATGCAATATGTGCTGAAGCACGGCCGGGTCGGACCTGGTCCCCACCGACCCCCCCTCCAGCAACTCGATGGTGGTTGCCATCACCGCGGCCTGCAGTTAGCTAGACCAGTGTTGTGCGCCGTCTCCTTGGTTACAGGAGGACACCTGGGTGGGAGGGGAGCTATACGCGTGGCCATCAGCCGCTGCGGTTGTTTGTCTGTCCGGTTTCTTCTTTCCCTGCCGAGGATTTGTTATTTGTAAGCCGATACGCTAGCTATAGCAGCTAACAGGACAGCGGCTGTCAAGCTATTGTCTCTCCCCTTCCTGCACAGCAACATCATTCCAAACTGTCCTGAAAAATAAACTCCTCCCACATGGTTTGGTATCGATGTGTTCCTGGGGTGTAGAGCAGCGGTTTTCAATAGGTGGGGGGCGCCAAAGAGCCAAAGGGGAGGCACAACACATACACATTTGTATGCGGCTCTATTGATATCGGTAATTGTGCGTGGGTGTATTAGTTTTAAAATGCATCGTTTCCTCAACAGGAGTCAGCATTAAAGGAGGAGACGGGTGTATGATCTTGAATGTGTTTCTGTATGTCTCTGGAGAGCGAGTTCCCCCAGATCTCCACTAGGGCTATGGAAGTCTTAATCCCCTTTACCTCCACGTACTTGTGTGAGTGGGTTTTCCACACTGACCGTGATTAAAAAACAAATACAGGTCATGGCTGCAGGTGGAGGACGATTTGCGTATATTTCTCTCTGAACTGCAGCCCCGCATCGAACACTTCTGAGCATCAAAAGCGAGGCCTCATTGTTCCCACTGATATGGACGAGTCAATTGAAAGTCAAAGTTGTGTTGTTTTGAATCCATGAATACGGTGGGCCATAGGGTTGATGCCGCTCGTAGCGCAAAGGATTTGAATTTGGCGCATTTTGTTTGTTTTTTAAATTTGAGGTTGTACGTGGCTGAAATCGTTAACAAATTTCATGAAAATATGTGAATCCGTTCGGTCTGATAACATGCTGTTGTCGTTCATTGATCAGAGAGCTGTCCATTGTGCATATTTTTTTCGAGACGATGTGCATCTCCTTCAAATGTGCGGTTAAAGCCCAGACACACAGCACCGATTTCAGCCGTTGGGTGTCGTCGGTTGTAGCTTTGGCGCGGATTACAAATGTTGAGTGAAATGTTTTGGTGACTTGTGGATAGGCCTACCGATGTTCAGTCATTTTAAAAGTAGCATCAATTAGGCCTGCATGAAGTTCGAAATGATTTGCTGTTATAAAGAATCGTTTATGAATGCACTTTTAAAAAAGTTGTGGAAATAAAATGTCTTCAATATTACATTTGATTAGTTATTGAAAATCATCATTGTCTGGAACACACAAAAGATGGCATTTACTGAAGAGGCGTGTGTGGGTCAGGTCAGGCGGACGGGATTCTTTTTTTTTGAGGGGGGGCTCGGCTGTCCTTACCAACTCTAAGGGGAGGCTCACATTCACCCAATTTGAAAACCCCTGGTGTAGAGGACAGTGTAGTGACTCGACACTCTGACTACTAACTACTTCCATGTTCTCTTCTGTCCTTTTTCTGTATGCAATGCGTGCCGTCTGTCTGCATTTGTATAGTCAATGCGTACTGTACAGCAAGATGTGCTACAGGCCTGCTTTGCCTTTGCAGGCGCTATGCAAGCAGATTAAATTGGAACAACAAGAATAACATTGGAATAATAATAGTCTTCCACTTCATCTTCTCGGGACTGAAGAGACAACATTCAGTGTGTCCGCGGGAGCTGATACCAGACAACTCTTCAGCACGCAAGAATCGGGGATCATCCCGGCGTGCTCAAGAGACGTCTGAGATGTTCTGCGTGTTGCCGCGCCCCCCCTCCAACTGGAGCACGCCCTGTTTTGGATCTTGACCCATTTTGGGGTCACCACCCATCGCTTGAGAACCTTTTCCTTCTCCCCCCTCTTCCCCTTCCCATAGTAGCGGCGCCCATCACCTGTTGAGTGCCATGGTAACGGTTGCTCCAGGCTGCATGTCCTGCGAGGCTGCGACCGCCGCCTCGGCCAGCGACGCCACCGCCTGCGTGGCTTCCGAGGCCTGGGTCGTCTGGATGGTCATTTCACCACCCTGAAGCGTGGCCCAGTTCTGTTCCACCTTGGTGGGGTGTCAGAGAGAGAGAGACAGACACAGAGACACAGACAGAGACAGAGAGAGACAAACAAAGACAGACAGAGAGAGAGACAGAGAGACAGACAGAGAGACAGAGACAGAGAGAGACAGACAGAGAAAGAGAGACAGACAGAGACAAAGAGAGAGAGAGACAGAGAGAGAGAGACACACACCAAGAGTAAGCGCCATGAGGAGAAATGGTCATTCTTGACGTTTCTCAATTGGTTGATCGGATCGTAATTGGGGTATTTTTTTTACATTCACCATCAAAAAGATGTAAACATGCAAAGAAGGAAGAGCGATATAAAGAGGGATAGCAGCATTGACACACTGACAGTGGGTGAGGGGGAAATGGGCGGGCGTGTGCTTACAATGATGTGGGGCGACATCTCCGTCTGTCCTGCGCGACACATCATCTGGTGGGGAGCAAACACAAGCTGACTGGGTGTGAATGGCCAGCACTGGTGAAGCGGAACAGAACATCAACAACTGCATGGCAAAATACACGCACATTTCTATTGCCTCTGTGTGTGCATGGAGGGGGGATTATTTTTACTTGCTTAAAAAGGAACATGACATTACTCTAAGTGAGTAAATGGGTAGTGTTGAGTATTTGAGGTTTATGAAATAAAGTAGGGGAATGGGGGACTTAAATGTCTTTCTATATCTATCTATTTATGTATGCACCACTGAGAACGACAACAAGATCAGAATCTCTCTTCATCTCTAACATCACCCCCCTCTGGTCTGAGTAACATCTCGACATGCATGCTCTTATTAAAACGCCATGTGACAGTAGTACTTTTACACATCGTGTCCTAGTACAAAAATGCCCCTTCCTACGCTGTCCTCACATGACTTTCAACCTTAGACTGTTTGAAATCTGACCACAATCTCAAAGCATGCTATTAAAAAAGTACAACATTTAGGGTCTTTGCATACTAAGCCCAAGTTTTATGGATGTTAAAAAAGGTTCACTGAAACAATGATTGCTATTATTGGTCAAACCTTTCAAAAAAGATTACAGATACGCAAAAGTAATCGAGCTGCTGCTTTTTACGTGAAAACATGGTGCGAACAGTACTGCTCAGAACTCATCAGACTGAGCTCAGCGACCTTTAGCATCTGTGTGGAGATAGTCTCAGAGCATGTGCTTTCTACCTCATCGGTGACGGTGGAGTAGTTGACTTGAGCCACTGTGACGCCAGGCAGCTCCGATGCATCCGCCAATGTGGCAACCGTGTGTCCCGTGCCCACCTGCAGGGGGCGACGGTCGAAAATAAGAAACTCGCTCAGAGACCACACAAGGAACATGTCATAACTACCAAAATGCAAGTGTTAAGAAATATCATTGCCTTGAAATGATGGAAATGTATCGACTATATTACAGCTCAGACTAAGAATAACTTGCCATTCAAAGCAAGAAAAGTGAAAGACAGAACAAGAGTGGGACCTGAATGAGGGAGACGGTGCCGTCGGGGTTGTTGACCGTCTGCACCACAGTCTGCGAGGGGACGAGGTGTGCGATGTGGCTCTGGGTGGCGGTCATGTGGTGGTGCTGCGGGGCGGCCGGTGCCACCTGGTGGTCCTCAAAGGCGTAGAGCAGGTCCTCCCGGCCGTGCTGGCTGTAGCAGTTCTTCACGATGGTGCGCAGCGCCTGAGTCCACGACACCTGGGCGGACATTAACACCAAATCACCGTCTGCTCGTCGTACGAGACCAACCTATCCAGAGCATTCTGCCCGCCACTGTTTCCCAAGCAGCTATTGGTATAAAGCCAAATCCTCTACAGTCCATGGACAACAGGTTCAATAAATAACGATTACCAAGGAAAACGTTATCTAAACCCACAAACTAGCTTTGTGCTGAAGGAACTGTGACCATAGAAGAAAAAGAACTACAATACCAATTAGCTTACAGCTAACACTAACGCTAAACGGTAAACGCAGCGCATTCGTACAGGGCTTTTTGGGCCTTCTGGGTTGCCAGACAAGCCGCTGTAGTCTACCGCCCCAGCCTCTATCGCCCTGGCTGGCAGCAACCATCCGTAGGCATGCCCTCCCCCCACCCCGGGCGGTCGCCCCCCCACCCCAACCCCGGGCCCCCCTCCTCACCCTCTGCTTCTGCTCCTCTGTGCGCACGTCGCTGCGCACGTTGGCCCAGGGGATGTCGTCGGGCCACCACACCGGCTTGCAGCTCTCCTTGCCCCAGCCGGGTTTCCCCCGGCCCGTCGAGTACTTGAGCATCTCGGGGATGAAGGCCCGCAGCTGAGCCTGGCGTGGCCCGAGGGGCGGGGGGGACAGACGCATTAGAAGGGCTCTTCATGCACCGGGATGAGGTTAGGGTTAGCCTACAGAACGGCCTAGCTCTGGACGGCAGGAGGTCCGCACACACAGCCTTAAGTCGGCTGGAGGAGTAGGACTTCCAGTTTGAAGTGTCAATAGATTATAGGGTTTCTATGCTAGGTGCTGCTGTGCTAAGGCTTTGATGAAATAATCCATGATCGATCGTTCTTCAAAACATTTTGTATACATTTTGGTTTGTGTTATACACTATTCAATTATTTTAGTTAGGTTGATAAATCAACCCTAAAAACCTTAGTGCCGTTTTTATGATTCCATCAATCATCCTCTCTTCCCCTTCAACACAGGGTTAGGGTTCGGGTTACCCTAACCCATTAATCATCCTCTCTTCCCCTTCAACACGGAGTTAGGGTTACCCTAACCCATTAATCATCCTCTCTTCCCCTTCAACACAGTTAGGGTTAAGGTTACCCTAACCCATTAACCATCCTCTCTTCCCCTTCAACACGGAGTTAGGGTTACCCTAACCCATTAATCAATCATCCTCTCTTCCCCTTCAACACAGGGTTAGGGTTACCCTAACCCTAACCCATTAATCATCCGCTCTTCCCCTCCAACACGGAGCACCTCTCAAGCTGCCCTTGAGCCGGGTCAGAGGGCCGAGGTGCACATTGATCCGATGCCCGCTACAGCATGCTGAGTAGGGCAGGACCCACAAATAGAGTCTCAGGCTTTCTAAATATAGGCCGGACTCACTCGTCCATTAACAGGAACTAAACATCGATAGCCCCGGCTCTAACTGTGCGGACTCTCTCTGCTGGGCCCCTGCACTACTGGGCCCCATTTGCTGCTTTCCTATTTTGGAAAGTGTCCCAGTGGGCCCAGCCTGATTTCCCCCGCCCCCCTAACCCAAACCCTCTCTGGCGCCTTTCCACCGGAAGGTGCGGGTCGGTTCAGTCTGCAGAGGTGCGGCGTCGTTAGCGTTTCCACCGCCAAAAGTGGGCGGTGTCCAGACTGAGCCGTATTGAGCCATACTCGTCTCCAGTACTCCTCCGTGTGGGTACTGAGACGCCTGAAAGGGTGCCGGAAAGTTCGAGCTACACACGCCATCCGTTGATTGGTCGACAGAATCGTCACTTCTGTGCGACAGGGGGATAACAAACAAACACAGTACCCGCAAGGTATTTATGGACAACGGCGAAAGCTTTGTTTATTGAAGAAAATGTCACTTCTTGGACATCCTACATTGTTGCTCTTTGTTCATTTTGTCACATTCTTCTTTTTCCTTTGATTTATTATCAGGCTACACTGTGTCTGCTATGAGGTCACAATGCTAACGTAGCTGCCATGGCTATCACCATCCGGCTTAAACCGCGCCCTACCATAAGGTCACTGTCGGCGGTGGAAACGAGAGCCATAACTGAGCTGGGCTACCGCGCCCTAACTACTGGGCTGAGGCGTGCTGGGCCGAAGTGCATCCGCCGGTGGAAAAGCGCCATTAGTTACTACTAGGTCACAAGCAGGGTTAGGGCTAGGGTTACCCTAACCCTAACGTGCCATTACTTACTGCTAGGTCACGAGCAAGGCTGCACGCATGTCAACCCTTTTTTTTTAGGATGGGCACAAAAATCCCATAAACATATACACCTTCATTCAGTCATGCATATGCACACACACATCAGTATCACTGACTGTATTGATGTGTGTGTGTGTGTGTGTGTGTGTGTGTGTGTGTGTGTGTGTGTGTGTGTTGTGTGTGTGTGTGTGTGTGTGTGTGTGTGTGTGTGTGTGTGTGGACACACACACACACACACCCCCCGGGGGGGGGGGGGGGGGGCGATGTGTACACAATAAGCTGGATTAAGGCCAGCAGCGTTTGTGGATGGAGGTGAGACAGAACGACCCGCCCTGAACAGAACTCTGTGTCCAGGGAGGTTAGGGTTAACCCTAACCCTTTCACAAAGGGTTACAGAACTCTGTGTCCAGGAAGGAGAGCTGCTCACCTGGACCTGCTTGGGTCGCGTGTGCGTGTGCGTTTGCGTTTGTGTGAATAGGTGGGTGTGTATGGGGGCAGATGGCCTAATTACAGTGGCTGGAGAGTTAAGTGGCATGTTGTCCCTCAGACTCCCCCTCCTCAGCCTAAGTCCTAAGCCTCTACTCTCCAATCAGCATTCAGAGAGGTGTGTGTGTGTGTGTGTGTGTGTGTGTGTGTGTGGTGTTGTGTGTGTGTGTGTGTGTGTGTGTGTGTGTGTGTGTGTGTGTGTGTGTGTGTGTGTCCTGTTACAGGATGACCCACACGGGGCCTGGGTTTGTATACCTTCCTAAACGCGCTTTTCTAAAAGCCTTTGGCTCCATATCTCTTTCCCGGGGGCCACGGTGCATGTGCCAGCTCGACAGCATCCCGTTGCCCTTGGTAACACCCCCTCCTCCCTCCCCCCCTCCTCCATGGCCGTGTTAATTGAGGCAACAGGTTACTCATTCTAATCCTGTCCACCGAGCCGCAGAAAAACAAGCGGCCGCCTGCTTCCTGGTTCAACCCGCCACCCCCTGGGACAGCCTCAACCGGGCCCCCTGATTGGCTCACTGCATTCCCCCCTGAGCAGGTAGCAGGCGAGCGCCGGGAGGGGGGGGGGGGGTGTAATGCCGGCTCTGCTGACCGAGATCCAGAGGGTTATCAGAACGTAAACAAGCCCCCATCCCGGGGGGAGGGGGGGTGTCTGTGCTAGCAGTGCAATCAAGCAGAAGCTCTGCTTTGTGTAACCTGAGAGAGGCATCCAGAACGCATAGCATTTACCCCAACACAGACACGTAAAATATGAAATACATTTCCATTTCTGCTCCCCATATTGTGTATTTAAATATATAACAATATATGTATCGTTTTCGCATATATATTGAGGCAAATTCTGTTGATAATGTCTAAGGAGATGGGTATTATATGACTAGTTTGACCAACTCACTCCTATCCCATTACTGTTAAATGTTCTACTGGAATTATCTCATCTGTATCATCTCATCTTACCAGGGATGAGAGCTGAATAATCATGTATTTGTGAATCTAGAAAAAAGGACATTGGTTGGCGTGCCGTAGTAGGAAGGCATGGCCGTTTGACCTTGGTGCATTTGTATCAGCCTAAGCTCTTAGTCACGTTTCTGATTAAGCCCACTATGGCAGCAGAGGTTCATTAAAGGCCCCACAGCGCCCTCTAGGGGAACACTGCAGAACACCGCTTTGGTCATGACAGATATTTCACTCTTTGCAACCATTTGTTATTTCAGCATAAAAATAAGATGAATATTATAAATATGATACAAATGAATCCCAACATATTAACCGTGATGTTTTAGATATACAGTGAAGAAAATAAGTCTTTGAAGTTCTCCCACTTAGAAATCATGGAGGGGTCTGAAATTTTCATGGTAGGTGCATGTCCACTGTGTAAGAGATAATCTAAAAAGAAAAATCCAGAAATCACAATCTATGATTTTTTAACAATTTATTTGTGTGATACAGCTGAAAATAAGTATTTGAACACCTGTCTTATCAGCTAGAATTTTGACCCTCAAAGACCTGTTAGTCCGCCTTTAAAAGTCCTCCTCCACTCCACTGTATTATCCTGAATCAGATGCACCTGTGTGAGGTCGTTAGCTGCATAAAGACACCTGTCCACCCCATACAATCTGTAAGACCCAAACATTCAGCATGGCTAAGAGCAAAGAGCTGTCCAAAGACACCAGAGACAAAATTGTACAACTCCACAAGGCTGGAAAGGGCTACGGAGAAATTGCCAAGCAGCTTGGTGAAAAAAGGTCCACTGTTGGAGCAATCATTAGAAAATGGAAGAAGCTAAACATGACGGTCAATCTCAATCGGAGTGGAGCCCCATGCAAGATATCACCTCGTGGGGTCTCAATGATGCTAAGAAAGGTGAGGAATCAGCCCAGAACTACACGGCAGGACTTGGTCAATGACCTGAAAAGAGCTGGGACCACCGTTTCCATGGTCACTGTTGGTAATACACCAAGACGTCATGGTTTGAAATCATGCATGGCACGGAAGGTTCCCCTGCTTAAACCAGCACATGTTAAGGCCCGTCTAAAGTTTGCCAATGGCCATTTGGCTGATCCAGAGGAGTCATGGTTGAAAGTTTTGTGGTCAGATGAGACCAAAATGGACCTTTTTGGTCATAATTCCACTAAGCGTGTTTGGAGGAAGAAGAATGATGCGTACCATCCCAAGAACACCATCCCTACTGTGAAGCATGGGGGTGGTAGCATCATGTTTTGGGGGTGTTTTTCTGCTCATGGGACAGGACGACTGTACTGTATTAAGTAGAGGATGACTGCAGTCATGTATTGTGAGATTTTGGGGAACAACCTCTTTCCCTCAGTCAGATCATTGAAGATGAGTCGTGGCTGGATCTTCCAACATGACAATGACCCAAAGCACACAGCCAGGAAAACCAAGGAGTGGCTTCGTAAGAAGCATATCAAGGTTCTGGAGTGGCCTAGCCAGTCTCCAGACCTAAATCCAATTGAAAATCTTTGTAGGGAGCTGAAACTCTGTTTCTCAGCGACAGCCCAGAAACCTGACTGATCTAGAGAAGATCTGTGTGGAGGAGTGGGCCAAAATCCCTCCTGCAGTCTGTGCAAACCTGGTGAAGAACTACAGGAAACGTTTGACCTCTGTAATTGCAAACAAAGGCTACTCTACCAAATATTAACGTTGGTGTTCAAATACTTATTTTCAGCTGTATCACACGAATAAATTGTTAAAAAATCATAGATTGTGATTTCTGGATTTTTCTTTTTAGATTATCTCTCACACAGTGGACATGAAAATTTCAGACCCCTCCATGATTTCTAAGTGGGAGAACTTGCAAAATAGCAGGGTGTTCAAATACTTATTTTCTTCACTGTATATATGAATATTAATGATACATATATGTATATATATTAGTGCTGTCAAGTGATTAAAATATTTAATCGCATAATAGTAGTTAGTTAATACACGATTAATCACTAAAAGGCTAGCGCTGCTAGCCTTTTAGTGAGATCAGAGAGTATTGAGAAGGACAGTAAGAAAAGAGACCCACATTTGTTGGCCTACCGTAAAACTTCAATAGCCCAGGCCTTTATTTGTTACAATCACTGAACTTTCGAACAAAACTCTTGCTCAGCAAAGATGGGAAATATTATAACATTTATTGTTTAAACCAGTATGAATATTCCTAGCGTACGTAGGCCAATGCACATTACCAGGCTATCGAATAACGCCTACAAAAACACACACACACACACACACACACACACACACACACACACACACACACACACACACACACACACACACACACACACACACACACACACACACACACACACACACACACACACGGTGGGCCGTTAACGTTTGGGGGCTGTCGGGCTGATTACTGCGGGATAACTATATTGCGTTTATAAAAGTTCCTTGCAGCGCTGTCCGCCAGCCTGAGCTGTGCGCCCGCATCCTCTCTCTCAGACGCAACAAACTGTCAACGTCGCAACCATGTCAATTTTGTCTAGAGGGGAGTAACTGAGCGGCCCCTCCCGAAGTGGTACAGCCCAGGCGGGCCTTGAACTGCGATTGGTCAGAAAGACGTACCAGCGTTGAACTCTCGTGCAGGCTCGAACAGAGTGACACACAAACACAAAGACACACTTTTAAGGGGTTTTTCATCCGCTCCGGGATGGTGTTGTAGTTTTTCTAACGTGACTAGTTATTGCTAGACAGCAGGTAAAATTAACGACAACGTTTGCCAAGCCAAAAGGGCGTTAATCGTGCGATAAAAAAATGAACACAAAATTGGTTTGCGTTAATGCCGTTAATAACGCGTTAAACTGACAGCACTAATATATACTAATACTGTATATATATATAGAGATAAAATAGATCGACAATATTATTTTATCAAAGCTATATCCATATATATACATATATATATAAAATTGTATGGATATATCTAATTTATAATTATTGATCCTATGAATCTGTATCTAGGCCTGTAGATAATAGCTACATCAACACCCGGGTCTAGAACGCCGCTCTCACCTGCGTCATCTTGTCCACCGACACGGGGATGCCATCGATGGTGAGCGGGGGCAGCTCAGACGCCATGTCCCCCCCTGCTGGGGCGTGCTCCGCCAGGGCGTTCTCCAGGTCCTCCAGCATCATGGTCTTGTATTTCCTCACCTGGGGGGGAGGGAGGAGGGGGGGAGAGAGGAGGGAGGGGGGAGAGAGAGGGGGGGAGGGAGGAGGGAGAGAGAGACGGGGGAGGGAGGAGGGAAGAGAGGGGGGGGAGGGAGAGGGGAGAGATGGGGAGGGAGGAGGGAGGGGGGAGAGAGAGAGGGGGGGGGGGGAGAGAGAGGAGAGGGGGGGAGGGAGGAGGAAGAGAGACGGGGAGGGAGGGGGGAGAGAGTCGAACCCTTCAGTCATTTGGACAGATACAAACCTGCGGTACGGCCATTATTCCGATATATTGACCAAGTCCAGAGCAGCCTTCCTCAGTGTGAACACGATGAGTCATGAGGGTTGAGTTTCTAGGAACAGCGCCTGCACTCACCACGTTCTCCAGAGGGGCGGCGCCAAACACCTTGAACACGGGGTTGGGCTTGGAGGGGGAGACACACAGAACTATGGCCTGCTGTCCAACTCTGGTGGTGTACTCGTCCAGTGTGGCCCTCAGCTTCCTACACACAAACAGTTATTCAACCCACACATCACTAAATGAAGTGGCATTAAGCACGTCGTTCAATGGCTTGTGAGTTTGGCCCCCAGCTGAAAGCATCTGGGACTGGATCCCCATGACCCCAGGCTGCAGTAGGCATCCTTGAATAAGATGGCCTCACCCCATTCTGCGCCTTAATAACATGCATAACATATGTACATCTGGACCAAAACGTGTGCTAAATGAAAGTAGTAAATAGCAAACACAAAGGGCTAAATGCGGCCTGTAAAGTTCTGTGCAGCGATGGCTTTGGGTTTGTTTTTAGGGTGGAGGTGACGGTGGTGTTGGTGGAGGGGACGGTGGTGGAGGTGGAGGTGACGGTGGACACGCTACTGACCTGAGCAGGCGCGTCTGCTGCCTCTTACGGATTGAGGGGTTGGACTCAAAGATGTGCGGTCGCTTCCGTTTCTTTCCCGTTGCCACAGCTGCGGCGGCTGCCATGCCAACTGGTCCTGGGAGAGAGAGACACATACAGAGGTTTGTGTTTAAATAACAGTGTGTGTTCATAGACCACATCCTAATTAGGGGCCTATGCATCTATTGTGATTACTCAAAGACTTTGGTTATTAAAATAAATTATCTATCGCCAATCATTACTGTTAACTTATTTAGAAATAATTCTGCCGTCCACAAATAGTGTGACTTTAGAAACATTACATGGTGAAAAAAATGTAAATGTTTATGATGGCAATATATATACTAGTTTTCCCATATCTTACTGCGGATTCATGTCAAACTTCAGTGGTCTATCTCTGTTATGTTGTGGTAGTTTGAGTTGAACCAGGAGTAATAAGATATTGTTGGCTGACCGCACTGGTGAGAGACACATAAGAAAGGCACTGCTGGTCGAACTGCAAAACAGCTCAATGGCAGCCCCTGCTGGTTTGTTATCCACACTACCATTTAATATTGTTGTGAAATGACTGCAAATTCTCAGTATAATTAATATTTCCACTACACCAGGACCAAGATAACTGACGGCCACTAGAAAACCAACCAATCTCCCAAAGGTTTACCTAGAAAGGTTTTGGATGGATGATTGTAAGATTACATTCTCTAAGAAATGATTGTCTTATAACATGATGCACATGTAGCTTCTGTATAGTATTCAAGACAATTTCATTACAACAAGGAAAATTAAATGCTCCAGGATAGTTTGTTGTTTCATCAAAAGGTTCTGGGATTGATCCCGAACTGCGTACTGGTAGGTATCGTTGAGCGATAGGTTTTTGGAGATGTATTTGGATGAATTCATTGTTACTTGATGTCAGCCAACTCAAGTTCTCTCCTGAAACCACATAAATTCTGCAGGCTACAAGTCTCTGCAGAATGTTGTGTACCCCCAACCCTGCGTGGGCCAAGGGGTACAGGCGGCCACTGCGTGTGACCCTCAGTGAGCCTATGCTAACATGTGAGGGCTCAGCCGCGCAGACATCCACAACCTAGCTATGCTAAGTTCCTTATCAACTTCTAATCTAACACATACATACATTAGTTTTAACTCAAGCCGCGTCCTGCCTTTGGAAGATGTATCTCTGTATTGACTGGGTCACATAGGCCTATCAGTGACACAACCATAAGACACGCCATGTTGCTATAACTAATCAAATAATCAAGCCGTTAGCGATCTGCGTCCGACAACAAAATCACACTTGTTGTGTTGAGTTTTACATAAAAACTAGTGGTGCAACGCAACCCACACTGTTCAGGACGCAAGTGATCTGCGGATCGGCTGACTATACAAAAAATAAAAAAAAGTGCGTTCACGCCCATGTTCAAAGGACGATTCCGGTATTTAGCACATCGAGCCCCCTTTCTGGTTGGTCTAGGATGAAATAGTGGTTGACACCGAAATGTTGCCTATTGGTCCTGCCTCAGGTATTTGGCCCATTTCGAATGGCCCCTGCCTGCTTCAGAATGGCTGGCTTTGGTCATTCACAAACCTGTCCTTAAAACCACCCTAAACGTTAGTTTTCAGAAATATGCCACTCACTGAGTGGTTAGTGGTGTTCGTTGATGTTCCTAAACAAGTATCGTAGTGAAATACAGTTTCTGTCGTTGTTTATTTGGCATTTTGTAAATCCCATTGAAACGGAAACCGGACCGGAAAAGGGAAGGGGGCTGCTTACGTTAACTTGTTGTCTTATCGCTCGGTTCTCCGTATTAACAGTAGGGCTAGAACTGAGCGAAAACACTACAACCAGCCCCCCTTTCTGTTTCCGGTCAACGAACAATGAAAAAACAGAAATCAATGGATTTACAAAATGCCACGACAGAAACTGTTTCGCTACGATACTTGAAATGAAAAAATAAATAAAAGATGAGGATGTGTGCAATGCATGGGGAGAGCGCAGACTTAACACTCTGCCCAGGCAATGCAGACATCCTGAATTGTTGTGCTTCCTTTGGACCCAGGTTTTTTGTTTTTATTTGCTATAATGCCTCAGTTTGCATCTTGAGTTATTTTTTTATTTTATGTGGACACAAGCTATTTTTTTTTTAATATTTACTATGGTTAAAGGAAGCAGGATTATTACCTACGTTTTCACTTTATTTTGATTTTACACAAATGATCCGACCCGTGACTCAAAAACGATGACCCGAACAGAACCGTGAGTTTTGCGATCCGTTGCACCCCTGATAATAACCTATCGTTGAACAGATTGATTCATCTAAGAGACATTGAACATCTTTGGTTTGTTTCAGATGAAGAATTCAGCTCAATCAGTTGGACGTTCTGTATTCCGCCCGTTCCGTATTCCCCCCGTCCCGTATTCCGCCCGTTCCGTATTCCCCCCGTCCCGTATTCCCCCCGTCCCGTATTCCCCCCGTCCCGTATTCCCCCCGTCCCGTATTCCCCCCGTCCCGTATTCCCCCCGTCCCGTATTCCCAACGTCCCGTATTCCCACCGTCCCGTATTCCCACCGTCCCGTATTCCCACCGTCCCGTATTCCCCCCGTCCCGTATTCCCACCGTCCCGTATTCCCAACGTTCCGTATTCCCCCTGTTCCCTCTCTGAATCTCTGCGGCTCAGTGCGCTGTGAGGGCGGAGCTGGGTTTGTGAGTTGGTATGTGAGCCGGTTTGTGAGCCGTTTGTGAGCGGGTTTGTGAGCCGGTTTGTGAGCGGGTTTGTGAGTTGGTTTGTGAGCGGGTTTGTGAGTTGGTTTGTGAGCGGGTTTGTGAGTTGGTTTGTGAGCGGGTTTGTGAGTTGGTTTGTGAGCGGGTTTGTGAGTTCTGCCGACCTCGGCGTCACAATTAGCTAACCTGCGGCCGCCAGGTGTGCTGTGATCTCATCGGTGCCCGCCGAGTTCAGGATGTCCGTGTCATCATACGGGTCATCATCCGGGGACGAGGTGGAGTCTTCGTCTGCGCTCATCATGGTGGCGTCGGTGTATGTGGTCACGTGCACCTGAGAGAGGGTCGGTAGGCCCGTCAAGAAGAGTTCCTGGATGGGGTTTACCAAAAGGGCTGCAACTAACTTAGAATCAAAGTCAATTAATCTTACAAATGGTTTTCCATCATTTGTTTAGCCTACAAAATGTCCCAGCTAATAGCAAATGCAATCATAATTTACCAGAGATTTAACTGACAAGTAGCCAGGAATACATTTTTTTTTTTAAAATGAGCCATAAAGGAAATATTGGAATTGAACTGCAGTTGTTTGTTAATGGTCCTTGATAATGACTTATTCAAATTGTTGCAGCCATATATACATATATATGTATATACATATATATATATATAGATACACATATACATATATATACATACATATATATATATACATATACATATATATACATATACACAATACATATATACATATATACATATACACATACATATATATACACATACACACATATATACACTCATATATACATATATATATATATTTATAACATGAGATGAGAAGGCAATAAATGGACGGTAACAACGGTTACTGTGGTAAGCAGAAAATTACACACACACATTTATTTCTAAATTCCTTAGGTATATCAGTACTTAGTTTGCATAAACATACATAACTTCCCATGTACAAGTGACGTTAAATTAGGTTGCTATTACATTCAATAAAGCTATCTCAACAGGAGGGTTTCGATCACGTGATCTGAAGTTCCATGAACGAAGTTCAAGCCGCCGTCTTGGTTCTTCCTTCTAGAATCTTTAAGTTGTTCTATTCGAGTGCTGAAGAAGCCCAGGACGGAGGCTGGGAACTCCTCGAGATCACGTGGGAGAAACCCTTCTGTAACTCTGGTGGCGAGCGAGCGGAGGACGGCACCTGTTGGCTAACGGCGTGTGCTTCGATGGTGGTCATGTGCTCTGTCTGGTGAACGCTGTGCTCCTCCATTACCTGCCTCCTCGTCTACCAGTGTGTGGTGGGGGGCTCGTCTGCCGTGCGGTACACTGAATTACTACGAGAGACAGAAGCAAGGCTAATGTTATTGATTACAGGTCTCTGCTGAACACCCCATTCTGTTCGCCGCTGTCATTTCAGCATAACGGAGCTCTGCTATGCACGCCTTCAACAGTAGCCTCGTACACTTTTCTTCTGAGAGAAAGTAACACAAATATTCCAATATAAATACACTCCTTTTTTGTTGTGATATTTTGTGTCTGATTATTGATCATTTCTTCAGTAAGTAGCCGTTTTATAAACGGGATCATGTATCCCTTCAGAGTTACTCAAGAACACTTTCTGGTTATTTCCCAGAAAGGCCGGCTCCTTGTATGTTATCCCTTACTTACAACAAATCTATAACCGGCCGTCTTTAACTGATGACACTGTGGACTAAGCTATTGAAACAGTTGCTTGGTAGCAAACAACTTGGATGACAATAAACAATAGAGAATAACCATTAGCGTTAATAATATTCTGTTTCAGGTGTTTTGTACACCCCACTTTAGTGATAAATGCAAAGATGTTGACTATAGGCCTACACAATGGATAACAAAGTATAGGGCAGCCATTTCTATTTCAAATTTGGCCATACAAGAATCAAATGTGATAATAGCCCAAATTGATTTACATCACCACACAATTCAATAGCTCTCGATATAGCAATTTAAATGAAGGTGGATTTTGGCACATTTCAGTTTGAGTATAAAAACCTTACACTTTGTATGACTCTCTCTAAATGTCTCAGTACTATGTTATTAAGATGGAATGACCTAAAGTGAGTAACACATGCTTGCAATTGATGGGAACTTTGTTATCTAGGCAATTGGAGAAAGGGGTGGATGTATCCACTGTTTGTCGTTCACACTGAGCACTAACAAACACACGTTTACTCCCATCACAATGTAGGGATAGACATTAGGGATATCTTATTCCGCACATGATCACTTGGTGAAATCCCAGCATCCATCCTCCCAGCGCTCCCACCGGGTCGGACCTGTTCTTAGTGTGCTCCCAGTACCCATGCATCCTCCCAGCTCTCCCTATGGGTCACAGTCCCATTATTAGCGTGCTCCCTCCCAGTACACATGCATCCTCCCAGCTCTCCCTAAGGGTCACAGTCCCATTATTAGCGTGCTCCCTCCCAGTCCACATGCATCCTCCCAGCTCTCCCTATGGGTCACAGTCCCATTATTAGCGTGCTCCCAGTGCCACTGACATCTCCACCGTCAATGTACGTGCTACCGATTTGAACAAAAAAAATGCAACGTCCTGAATGCATTTAATACCTGGACCACGTTATCCAGCAAACTCAATATAACGACTCGTTGTAAACAGTGAGTAGCAGCAGGTCTGATCAGGACTGGACGCGCTGTGTTGATTAGCGTTAGCCTGGAGCTAGCGGTACATTCAGTCTGGCTGCAGCTCGCTACCTTCGGCTAATTAGCTGGCTGCTAGCATCGGGCGGCTCTGCACAGATCGCACTCAAGGCGTCGACTTTAACAGAGCGGCTGGTCGTCGGTGTCCGGTCAACAGGCACCGGACCGGGCGGTAAAGGGTGAACGTTTAACGGAGAGCGTTGGCGCCATCCCATAATAAACAGACCGCTCAAACAGGCCCAGCGGCCTGCGACCCCCCCCCCCCCCCAGCTAGTATTCTGCTTTATCTGTCCGTCTTGGTGCTGAATAGTGTCGCGACGAAATGAAAATAAAGACTGAAGTCCGTCTGCTGTCAACATCTAAACCATCTGCGTGTTTCAGCCCGACACTGCCGGGTCGGTGGTGCGGCTGCGCCGGGGCTGAGTGGAGGTTGCGCGGTAGGGCCTCACCTCAGAGCGGCTGCGCTGTCCGGGTTCTGCGCTGTAGCGACGAGCGGAATCCGAGTAATGGAGGACAAAGAACCGCCAGCCGGAAACACACCGCAGCCGGAAACACACCGAGCCGGAAACACACCGAGCCGCGTCCCGCCGAGCGACTGATCTGCGACGCCAGGCCACGCCCACTTCAACATACGGATCGGGCCAAGAAAAATAATAATCCAGTTTTCACCGAGACCCCTGTTAGTGCCCGTGTGGCTCACCGCAGATGACGTGGGGAATCATTGAGTTTGGTTTATGCCTAGCAGTATGTGTATGTATAACGATCATTTTACAAAAGCAACGAACATAAAAAAAAAATGAAAAAGAATATAAAGAATAGGCCTATGTGCGTGATGGTTATCATCAAAAACACCTACAAAGGTTGTGTGTACCATAAAATAATACCAGATCAATAACTTGTTATGGTATACTAGGATTCATATGTTTTAACTTGGAATTTAATCCATGAGCCTATGTAGGCCTACATGTCATTTAATTTAATTTATGTAAGGCATATATTGTTGTCATCATACTAGCTTGCTCAAACACAGTCTCAGGCTCCACACACACACACACACACACACACACACACACACACACACACACACACACACACACACACACACACACACACACACACACACACACACACACACACACACACACGGAAATATGTCTCAAAAGCGCTATTTGCAATCCAATAAAGATGTGTGTGAGAACCCTTTCTTGTTGCCAGAGACGATTTTGGCTCTTAAAAATAGCAATTTCTAGGAAATGTTTGATTGATTTGTCATTCATGACCCTAAAATTAACACTCACACTTAAAACAGCCGGTCAAACAAACCACTCGTTAGAATATCAAAGACAAGTCTGACATTTTCTTCCTGTCGCCACTAGATGACAGTATTGTATCACAAGTTTAACTTGTCCTCCGCCTCTGGGGTTGGCTATAAGAGGGCAGTGCAGCATTCGCAGGTGCCGATTCCGGATGATGGATGTGTAATGGTAGTGTGTGGTGACAGGGGCTTATGTTTGTGTCTCACTAAAATGTCAGCGAGAATCATATTCCCGTGCCCATGGCAGGCCAGTCGCAGAGCATGACTCTGCATTTTAAAGCTTTAATACCGCTAAGCCGACCTTCACTTTATCATCTGAAGCATGCTTCGGTCCGATAGCAGTTATAATCTTCTGTGATCGATACAAACTCTACATGACAGATATGACACATGATTACAAAATAGACCATGGTCCATAGGATAAATGTTCATGGCTGCAATTCTAAGGGTTTATTTTTTAACAAATGTACAGGCATTTGCATAGCGTTTCAAAAACCAGTCATCTAAATCTAAGCCCCCATGCTAAAGCCATTAGAACCATACAGTTAAATAAACAATGGGTCATTAATATTCTGTCATCCCTCCTCCTCCTCGTGCAGAGAGGCTTTGGTTTGGTGCAGATAGTGCGTCGACAGGCCTGGGGGCTGAAATCAATAGGAGCAGTAATTGGTGGAGGTGGAAGTGGGGATAATTGCAGGTAATTGTGTAGCCGGTGACAAGACTCTGCAAGAGTGAGAGACTCACAGGAATAAGGCGGAATAATAGAGGGGATTGAAGGCCAGTAGGACGTATACGAACAATTCTGGCAGAAAAACGTTTTTGTTGTAAAGAGAACATATACATTGATATGAAAGGAAAATATGATGTTTTCTAATCGCATTAACGCTAAGAATCTTCTCTTAAGTCACCGCTTGGTTAATTCATGCGTTCTGGTGCGGCTGAGTTCTCGGCTTGTTGCAGTGATAAATATGATCGGCAGGGGGCACTCCAGCGTTACGCATCACACAAAATTGTAATCTTTTTTTCGAAGTTCTCTGCAAAGTCATGCTTAGCGATTCAACACTGTCATTCATATTTCAGTCTGAAAAATAATTCCAAATAGGTTATAGGGAGGGAAAAACAGAGTCAAGATATATGCAAACACCGTTATCTTTTCCTGGATAAATTAGAGGTCTCTTTGAGTTGATTTCAACCTGCATCACATCTGGACGCATTCGCTCCAGAATAATTTACAAGAAGACGCGCCTTCTGGAAACAATGTTAACTAGAAAAGTAAAGAGTGTGCTTCAATAGTAAGCTCTAAAATAGTTCTAAACACTCAATGGCCTCAAAAAGTGACGAATTGATTGGATAAAATGAATGATTGATAAATTAATATATTAACAAGCCAAAAAGGATCAAATGAACACCAAAACTGGAGGAGTCAGTCAGTCAGTCAGTCAGTCAGTCAGTCAGTCAGTCAGTCAGTCAGTCAGTCAGTCAGTCAGTCAGTCAGTCAGTCAGTCAGTCAGTCAGTCAGTCAGTCAGTCAGTCTCTCTCTCTCTCTCTCTCTCTCTCTCTCTCTCTCTCTCTCTCTCTCTCTCTCTCTCTCCTCTCTCTCTCTCTCTCTCTCTCTCTCTCTCTCTCTCTCTCTGTCTCTCTCTCTTCTCTCTCTCTCTCTCTCTCTCTCTTCTCTCTTCTCTCTCTCTCTCTCTCTCTCTCTCTCTCTCTCTCTCTCTCTCTCTCTCTCTCTGGACTCATTGGAAGCATATAATTAGGATGGGAGGCGGCTGCTAAGGCATTCATTCAGGCATCATTACAGCATTCATCACAAGCAGAAGGAGTCAACCCATCGCTAGAAGAGTGAATCCATAGGTGTTAGTGCAACAGGGGTCTGCAGAAACAGCTGATCTTAATGACTACACATCAATCGATTAAGAAATAGACAGATCCAAAAAAACAAAACTTTGCTAAATAATATTGATGGCCGAATGATTGAATCCCAGCCAAAAGGTTCTGTATTGGAACG
Organism: Melanogrammus aeglefinus; assembly: GCA_900291075.1. Lineage (NCBI taxonomy): Eukaryota > Metazoa > Chordata > Actinopteri > Gadiformes > Gadidae > Melanogrammus > Melanogrammus aeglefinus. The sequence goes on along the minus strand of OLKM01002004.1, from coordinate 42,850 downwards.
TAGTAACTGTAGGCACCCTTGGTGAAGGCCACTGCTTAGTATTGACATGTTTTGCAACAGGGAGCATTGTTCTGCAGCAAGGGGCACAGAGGAAACTTCAAGAGTCAAAGGTCAGGCAGTGGCCTGGAGAAGAAAAATTGCCTTTATTCACCTCAAGGCCATAATGGTTAGTCTGGTGGGGAAAACTTCTAGAATCTTTGGGGAAACCATGACAACTCAACGGAAAAGGATTCTAAATGTTTGGGTGGAGATTCAGTAGATTGACCCACTGAAACGAAGCAACGTGGCCACTAGGTGAGGTGAGGTACGGAAGGTCCTTACATCGCTAACACAACCACTCAAGTGTCATAAGCCTATGTGTGATAAGCCATTTTCTTCTGTTCCAGGTAACCCATGGGAGTTATTATTAGTTACAAACTGTGCAACAACAGTAATGAATTGAAATGATTCCCATTTTTACACAAACGAGTGTGGTTAAATGATTTGGAGAAGCGTATTTTGACACTGGCCGGTACAAGCACAGGTACTTAGTTTAGGGTTAGGTTTAGTTTAGGGTATTGCTGGAGGTACTTTGAAAACAATTACATTTGGAGCACGTATGTCTGCTCTCTCTATCTCACGCACGCCATCACACTCATGTTTTATGCAGATGCAATCTTAGCAGAGGTAGTAGACTTGTGCAAAAGTGAGAGAGCCACCGTTACAGTAGGCTATTCCTGGTAGATGCTCTCATCAACTGCCTCTATGTGAGACAGGTAATGTCCATCACTCTTATTTGCAGACTACCCTAACCGTAAAACATTTGGCATTGCATGTGTTTTCTATTCAGGCAGTTTTCCCCGGCCACCCGGGGCCTTTCATTTCAAAGCAGGGAGGCGTTTATCTCCAAGCAAGACGCCGCAGTGCTGATCTGTTTGAAGCGCCACGGCGAAAAACAGCTGACTGCGGTGGAAAGAAGTAACCGTGTTATTTTTAAAGGCCAGCCACTTTGTGAGAATGTGTGTATCTGCATGCCGGCGCTTCCTTCCCATCACCGGACCAACTCGCAGTGCCGTGCTCGCCTCCGCATGCTTCCCGGTTCTTAAAACACCAACATAGACCCCGAGGCTGGCCCATAATCAGATTACTGCCTTGGTTTTAACTTCCGGCCTCGATGTGTCTGTGATGCAGTGCAGAGGTCCGCCATCGAGGGAGCGATGGGAAGCAGTGGGTGTGAGGGGGGGTTTGGGTGGATGTGAGGGGGCTACTGAAGCTGGAGAATTGTAGCAGAATGATGAATTGAGACTGTAAGAGATGGAGTAGACTGGATAAAGAGCAGGAATCCTCCACACTGTGCATGAGAACAGCAACAAGGTATTTAAGAAAACAAAAGCAAAGAGAAACAACAGTGCAGGTTTTGGATGTTGCATGTTGTCGAGATGGAATCTTTCTGTTATTCTGGCCGTGTCTTTGTGTACACGGGTCAAGGTTATGCAGGCAGGTCTACTTGGGCCGGTTTCGGAAAGAAAGTCTAAGCTAAACAAATAACAAATTGTGAAAAAAAAGTATCTTTTTAAGTGAAACATAATTCACATGCTCTGCCATACGGGCTGAAAACGCACGCACACACGCACACAGACACACACATGCACACACGCACACACACACGCATGCACACACTGTGCGGTCCAGTTCTTGTTATGTCATGTTATGTCATGTTATTCAAACTTTGACCTCTCCCTTCTCACGGATGGGGGTCTTGGCCCAGCATCACCGCACACTGGCTCTGGAGGTTGGGTGAGGGGGCCATGGGGGGGGGGGCCTTCAGAGACCTGCGTCATGGCTACTGAGACAATCATCATCAGTATTCTCTTCTTCATCGTTCTTTAGAAAGACGGGAGTGGGGCAGAGGGGGAGTGGCTGTAGATCAACCAAATGCTTTACAACGTACCACCCTGAGCTCAAGAGGCTTTATCCTCCACGTCTTACGGTGATGTGGCTGTAGGGGACGGCCCCCAGGCCTGGACGGCCCCCCAGGCGTGGAGGCTGGAGTCGTACGTCTCCGAATGGATGAAACAAGAATCTTCACAGCTAGCTGCCGGACCCTTGGCCCCACACACACACACCATGTTTGTCATGTTGTATGTTAGCATGTGTAAATAGGCCTGCCACGCTGTATCCACCACTAAAGCCCCCTGTTCACCAGACCATTACGTCCCACCGAGAAATAAATACTGCATAGTGTTTAAAAACACTCTTATACACGCGCACAATCCCAAACATCACCTGTACTCCGGAAGCACTTGATCAAACGGTACGAAATGCAAATGATTGAGAGAAACAAACACACCACAAACAGAAACAGAAAACCTTATCTATTTCATCGCTAGGCCTCCTCTAAGAAGTGCAGTTTGTTCTGCCAACAGTTCTCTTGTAAGTCAATGCATTTTTTATGTGGACTTATTTTCATCTTAATAATTTAGGGCACGGTCAGCATGGGATGGTGTATTGGCATGTGTGTGTGTGTGTCTGTGTTGTGTGTATGCTGGTGTGTGGGACGACGATGCTCGCCGTGTGTGTGTGTATGTGTGGGGGGAGGCTTCAATCGAGACTGATACTGCACGGATTAGAAAGATGGGGAGAGAATTGGGCCTGATGTTATTAGAGCTGAGAAAAGGGTCTTTAAATCATCCACAGTTCAGATCTAAGCCGATATAGCGTTCTGTGGTGCCCCGTTGCCATTGATGCAATTTTGAGCATATTGCATATTGTTATGATTGATCTACTTAGGAGGGCAAGGGATTAGTACGGGCATGTGTGAGACAGTGGACAACCACATGTATCACAGCAATAAGATAACATTCCTTAGCAAGACATGATCCTACTATCCCATTGACATTACTTTCCTTTGTGTTACATTTGACTTCAGGTCTTCATGGGGGAGTCGTTTCTACTGTGGACTATTCATCTAGAGTCGTTTTATGAGACTAGGTTCAGCTCATAACCTGGTCTGTGCTCGTCAGACGCTCCAGATCCTGTCCGAGCAGCTCTCCATTTTTTACTGTACCCACCGAGTGCCAAGACACAGGCATTGTAAAACACCACTGAGTCAACTAGTAAATGGATCTGATGTTGTCTTCCAGATAATCGAGTGATTTTGTTTGCATTGAGCCACCAATTCTTTGCTTTCCCTGCTACAAAAGTTTAAAACAGCCGGTAATGGCAGGTTCTTCCCAGACATTCTCACTCATGTGCTTTGGTGTACCTCCAGATGTCAACAGGGAGGTCCTGAGGCACCCAGGTTTCAGTTGGAGGTTGAAGACATGGAAGTTAAAGGTGTGGGGGGGGGGGGGGGTTGAGCATCTGGAGCTCAAACAGGACCCGGGCCCCACAGAGGGGGGGGATGCACCCTGGCAGGGTGCTGAGGGCCGGCAGGGGCCCCTGAGCGATCGGCCCTTGTTACTGGAGGCTGGTGGCCGCGTGGGCGTGGGGGGGCGGAGGCGTTCAGCGAGGCTGCTCAGCGCTGGTGGATAACAAAAGGCAGATCGGAGATCGTTAGGCCCCCGGACGTCCAAGGGCCCGCACACTTTAATCACGTTTGCGTAATGAAGGCAGCTGCTGTGAATCGCTGCCTATTCATATTGCCTGGGCCAGCCGTAATGTTGTATTAATGCGCCCCCCCAACCCCAATCTGAAGGTGTGTGTGTGCGCGTGTGTGCGTGTGTGTGTGCGTGTCTGTGTCTTCCTGCGAGTATGTGTTTGCAGTGTGTGTGCAGAGTGTGTGTGTTTCAGAGTGTGTGTGTGTGTGTGGCTGGATAAAAAAACGGAGACTTCTTCAGCTATTATCATGAGTCAAGTCAACGGGATCTTTGTTGGTGGAGTTCTGGATGTAACAACCCCCTTGGGCGAGGTTGGACAAATGCTTCAAAATATACTCCTAGCCGAGCCTATAGCAAATATGAACACCATTGGATGATTCTATGACAGCTTTATTCATGAAAAGGAAATGTACCGTGTGGTGTAAGTTTACAGAGGGTAAATAAATTAACCTCTCACTTAATTATTATGAAATTGTTGGTATGAAACGTCCAAAAAGTGATTATCTCTTGCTCTCTTACTGTTTACACATTCCCTGGAAAATAAATTAATTAAAATAAGCGTAGAGAATTAAATCATGGTTATTGATAGTAAACTAAAATGTTGTTTCATACTGAAGGATACAACATTTGATTCACCCAACATTTCACACACTTGTTCAAGCCTTCCTAGAGCAATCTATTAAATCAACCTAATGTTGTGGCTAGGGTTCCACTGTGACCCTGTAGACGCGTCCTCTCATTAGGGGAAGGCAGCGCCTAATGAGCACAGGGTGGGCTCACTGTGGGTTTCTATGGCTGTGTTAACACACTTCCCCTTGTCTAAATAGTGTGTGTGATGTGGCAGCAACATGACTGACCTTTTTTCGCATTTTGTTTTCGTTTGTCTTGCCTCGACGGGGTGGTGAGGTTTAAGTCTGAGTGTTGTGTCCCCAGCTGCTAAGCTTAATGAATCATCTCTCTCTCTCTCTCTCTCTCTCTCTCTCTCTCTCTCTCTCTCTCTCTCTCTCTCTCTCTCCTCTCTCTCTCTCTCTCTCTCTCTCTCTCTCTCTCTCTCTCTCTCTCTCTCTCTCTCTCTCTCTCTCTCTCTCTCTCTCTCTCTCTCTCTCTCTCTCTCTCTCTCTCTCTCTCTCTCTCTCTCTCTCTCTCTCTCTCTCTCTCTCTCTCTCTCTCTCTCTCTCTCTCTCTCCTCTTCCTCAAAGGACCGATGGCCAGTCTCCTGTCAGCCACTGTGACTCTGTCTCTCTTCTTCTCCCGTCTGCACACCTCATGGAAGTCATTGCAGCTCCTGGTTTTACCACCCCCCCCCTGGCCCTGACTGAAGGCAGATGTCCTTTAGCAGCGGTGAGCAGCTTGAGAGAGGCGATTCATTTCAGGGGGATACATTTAGTTCATAGGTTGGAGCGCTTCGGGACTATCAATAGAAAGAATCTGTTGGTAGTCCAGGACCAGTCCTACCTCAGGTCTAGTTGAATGGGGGACCAGTCCTTCCTCAGGTCTAGATGAATGGGGGACCAGTCTGGAGCGCATTCGGGGACTAGTCCTACTAGAAGAGTCTAGATGTTAAGTGGAGGACCCCAGGTCCTAGCCTCAGGTTATCCTTAGGTTTAATGGGGGACCAGTCCTACCTCAGGTCTAGATTAATGGGGGACCAGTCCCTACCTCAGGTTCTAGATTAATGGGGCCGACCAGTCCTACCTCAGGTCTAGATTAATGGGGACCAGTCCTACCTCAGGTCTAGATTAATGGGGGACCAGTTCCTACCTCAGGTCTAGATTAATGGGGGGACCAGTCCTACCCTCAGGTCTAGTATATAATGGGGGACCAGTCCTACCTCAGGTCTAGATTTAAGTGGGAGGACTACATTGGTCTCATAGGTCGGAGCGCTTCGGGACTATCAATAGAAAGAATCTGTTGGTAGTCCAGGACCAGTCCTACCTCAGGTCTAGATTAATGGGGACCAGTCCTACCTCAGGTCTAGTTTAATGGGGGACCAGTCCTACCTCAGGTCTAGATTAATGGGGGACCAGTCCTACCTCAGGTCTAGATTAATGGGGGACCAGTCCTACCTCAGGTCTAGATTAATGGGGGACCAGTCCTACCTCAGGTCTAGATTAATGGGGGACCAGTCCTACCTCAGGTCTAGATTAATGGGGGACCAGTCCTACCTCAGGTCTAGTTTAATGGGGGACCAGTCCTACCTCAGGTCTAGTTTAATGGGGGACCAGTCCTACCTCAGGTCTAGTTTAATGGGGGACCAGTCCTACCATGGGGAGCAGGAGGTCTGCGGCTGCTATGGTTTCATCCTGAATGATTTACATCTCTATTTGCATATGCATAGGATGAGTACCCCCTGTCATTATAATGAAGAGCGTGATCTTGCATTTGTGGGAGGGACTGGGTGGAGTGGGGGGGGCTGCATCTGGGCTCAGCAAGTGACACACAAAAGCGCTCCGATGGCAGACATGCCTCCGTGCTCAGCCTTAATAGGCTATTCCAGTACGGAGTCGGATGGGAGAGTGTAGCACATTAAGACACAATCAGAGCGGCTCATAAACCGCAGGGATCCATCCGTCACAACGCCGTCATCATCATCGCAGACAGATAAAAAGCCTGGCAGTCACGGTGGGAACCTCCACCTCCGTCCCGTTCTACACCACCCGAGCCGTCGCTTTTCCTTTCTTGATGGCTGCGTCTTTATTTTACCCAGTTGCTTTGGTCCGTCTGGTTCTTAAGAGATGCTCTCATTTTTGTGTATTTCCTCGCAAGGCCATGAGCTGTGCGCTCCACCTTCCTGCTCGTAGCACTGCCACAGAGACATATGCTCTTGTCCAACCTCCTCAGTCTATCCATCCCTTAGAAGAAGGAAAACAAGGGGATGGGTGCGGGGGGAGGAAGAGATGTCCAAATGACTTACATGTCCATCTTTTTCTCTGTCTTTTTCTTCTCCCTTTGTGTGTCGCCCCCCCCCCAGCCATCCATCCTCCAGACTTTAGGGGAGCTGAGAAAAAAGTGGCATGCATAATAAATAAAAGAGCATCCCCATTTGTCAGGTCAGACGCAGGCTAACTGTGAGGCCTCTTTCTGTGAGGCCCCACTTCTGCAGCTGAAAAGATTCTTAGAGCCAGTCGGGGACGTGATGTAGTGAGCTTGATTTTACTAAATGTATTCATCAATTCCAAGTTGAGGTTTTTATTTGGCTTCCCACTCAACAATACTATGGTGAAAACAAAAATCTGTAGATCCTTCATCACTGTATATTGTCCATGTCATGTTTAGTTCTGTCTACATGTTTTTCTGTGGTAAATGTGGGAAGAGGGTTTATCTGTTATCTGTTGTATATGTGGGAAAATAGTTTATTTGTTATCTGTCTGCTTCACAGTGTTGCAACACTGTGTTGTGTCTTTTCAAATGTATGCTGCCCTGAAACCAACTTGACTTGACTGTGAAAACAACTATCCCCTTGGGGACAATAAAGGAACTAACTAACCAACTAACTTAGAAAGAGCCACCTATGACGACAACATAGGTAGCTTTACTTCAGGATTAGCCCGCTCCCTGTCAGAGGAACAAGCTAGCTAACATAGCGTACAATTAAGTCATCAGACCAGGAAGACCACCTATCAGATAGCTATATCAGAAAGAGTTGACTACAAATCATTTGTTTAATTACAATTGAATTATTTTATGACTGTCCTTTAAAGGTGCCATGACATGCTATTTTATGGATGCTTTAATATAGGTAGGCTATTGGTGGCCCACTGAGACAGTATTCAACGACATTGGCCGTGTTCTGTAAATATTCTAGAACACACGGGAGTCCTGGAGCTCTAAGTATCTAAATAATATCATATAGCCTACATAGATATCTATATCATATAATATATATTATCACAGCCAAAAGCTGTGAGCGCCGATATTATGAATCTCAAACGACCGCGTTGGGTTCTCCCACGTTCCTGGTTCTCCCACGTTCCTGGTTCTTCCACGTCCACATCAATCGGAAGTAGACTGAACCGCGACATGGAGGAGAAAGGGATTGTTGCCGGGCAGCGCTTAGGCACCTCCGCCTCCTGCAGCGCCGAGGTGGTGGTCCCTCGGCAGCGGAAAGCGGGACTCAAGCGGGAGACATTCGCCGCCAAGGGAGTCTTGAGGGAGTCAAAGCCAAAGTCAAAGCCAAGAATTGTACAACACTTGTGTTACAGTCCTGGAGCTCTATATCTAAATAATATCATATAATACATAGATATCTATATCATATAACACATATTATCACGGCCAAAAGCTGTGTGCGCCTCCAGACGATATTATGCTTTGTCGGGTTCTGCGACGTCTGTGGTTCTTCCACTTTCACATCAATCTGAAGTAGACTGAACCGCGCACTGCCTGCTGCCGGCTGCCCACTGCCGGCTGCCCACTGCCGGGCGGTGGTGCTGCGCAGCGGTGGTGCCTCGCGGCAATCAGCGGCATGTCGCAGTTCATGTACTTCAGGGAGTTAAAGCCAAAGTTTCTTTCCCCAAATTCCTTCTCAACCATGGCTGAGATAACCTCCACTACAGTCTCGTTGTGGAAATACAAGAGATGTCAAAGAACCGACAAGAAACATTTGCGTTACAGTGTGTGTATTCACACACACACACACACACACTGTGGCGCTCGCACGGTCGTGTCTCATTGGCGGGCCAAAGTCTCTGGGCGGGCCAGGCAGGTAAGGGGGGGGAGGAGCTTACTGCAGTGTGACGACATAAGAAACCACATTCCAAATCAGCGCGCTTGAGCCTCCGTTTTTTTCAAAGGCGAGCAGAACACCTAGTGCTCGTTTTACACCGAACGCAAGTTTTAGCCACTGGGGGACCATAGGCAGGCTAGGGGAACTCATATTTATGTTAGAAAACCTCATAAAGTGAGATATTCATGCCATGGAACCTTTAAAGGGTTTGTAAAGAGAATGAACATGCCAAATCGAAGAATTATGAACGAACAAGTCCCCAAAAATGTCAATAGCTTCAAGAACACTCATCTCAAAGTCAGTTCATGAAATAATTTCTAGGAAGTTTTAAGGAGTGTAGGTCAGCATATCCCATTGCTTCCAGGGCTTCCATTCTAATCTTCTATTCTAATTAAAAATGTTCTGCCTATGCTGAAATGAAATTAACTTTAAATGTTGCAAACCAATGTGACACTACAAAATAATTAATGTTGGAATGGTTGTATGGCCCGTCAACATTATATAAACATTTATGTATTCATGGTAGGCTATTATAATTGTTTTCAAATGTTAAGCTAACTGGTAGCTATCTAATAATACTATTTTTTTTATTTATGCATATGGTTCCATACCTTAATTTCAGCGAATACCTTCAGCAAATTAAACAGCCTTGTCTTCGTAAATTATGGATTTTCCCATTAGTCTGGCCAGTCAACGTAATCAACGTTAAATCAAGACCAAACTAAAGGAAATCTGCTTGCTTTTAAAAAGCCATTAAGTTTAGCAGGCAAAAAATAACAATGTAGGAGCCACAAGATCAGCCTCCAACTGAGGGAGGATACATCTGAAGAGGGATTGGTCGCGTACTGTCATGCTGAATGCATCCTTTATAGTAGTAGAGTACAATAAGAAGCAGATCACATATAAGAAGGCCTTCCATTACTGTCAGACAGTTCGATCAAGCTCAACAAAGTTCGATAAAGTTATATATTGCACATTTTTTGATTTACAATTAAAATGTAATGTTCAGAATTACAGATCTCTATTAAATAAGTAAATTCCTAAATTATTCTGACAGTATTATTTGAAGATAACCCACTGTGTTGTGTAGGTTATTGTGCCACAGTGCCGTGTTCTGAGTCAGTCTGTAACAGGGCTTTGGAGACCCCCGGGCCCCCAGCAACCCGCCCCCCAGAACAACACACTGCAGTCATTGGTCCAGTGTGGGAGGGTTTCAACCTGGCCCCAGGGGGTTGGAGGATACTTTAACAACATCAACAACAACATTCTACTGCCACTAAATATCCCCATATGCAAGTCCCACATGGGCGTATACATAAACCGAAAAGATTGATATGTGTGTGGTTCATGTCATTCTTGTCACACACAGACAGACAGATAGACAGAGTGCAGGCCCATACGCACACGCACACATACAGCTTCCTATAAATAGACCAGCTCTAACCCCTCCCTAATGAATTAACTATATTACCTTACAAAACAGTGTCTGGCTTGTTTCCTTTGATCCAACCATCTTTCATGTCGGTAATCAGGGACTTAAACAAGTGTCAGATGATGAGCACATTTTATACCCCTCAATAATTAACGATTGAACACACACATACAGACACACAAACGCACACGCACACACACACACACACTTGCAGCTGCTGCCAGCTAGCAGTGCCGAGATGACATTAACAGTCAGTGTTTACTAAATTGGCTCATGGTGCCTCTGCCGGCGTCATTTCTATGAAGGCTGCCGTGATGCACTTTCAAAAGTCAATCATATAATGTCCCTCAAGGTTTCTTATTTACATTATATGGAGGTCACATTGACCCTGTTTTATGGGCATGAAGCTTGAATTTGTTTTTGGAAAAGCTACTATCCGTGCATACAAAGCTTAAGTATGCTTTAACTAAAATGATATCAGGGCAGGATTGACTGCCCGCTGAAAGTTTCTGGGTCCAAACCCCAATGCCCAAGGTCTAGGCTTCCTTGAGCAAGACCCTACCTTCTCCTTATGACATTGATATAAATTAAAATCATTATCAGTTGCTTTTGATAAAAGTGTCTGTGATAAAGGATTTAATACTAACTAAAAATATACGGCTATGATATACAGGGTTTTAGTGTTCTGCCGGGGCTATATTTTACGGAAAAGCCTCTACTCAAGTCTAATCAAAGCAAATCATTCACTAAGGCCGCGTTCAGACTGCCAGCCAAAATCCGATTTTTAGCCCATCCAGATTGGAACCGGATGACTCTTTTGAAGTCTGAACAGTCCCAAGTCACATGAAATCCTATTTTTGTGAAACGGATCGAAACCATTTCCGGGAGGTGGTTTCAGATCGCATTTGGACAGATGCGTCTCAGTCTGAACAGCTCCAAACACTCAGATCGGTTTTGACTGTCCGTGACGTCACTCTACGCGACACCAGACCTGACCCAATGCGCCAAACCACCCGCCTCAGTCCTTGGACAGAGTAAGAAACGAAATGCCTCATTAATCTGTGGGGAGATGGGTCCGTTCAAGCGAAGCCCGAGGGCATGTATCGGAATAAGTCGATTTATGAAAGTCTTTCACGCTCTTTGATCCATCTTGTTTGTTATTGTTTTTCTCTTCGCTATAACATGACGTCACACAATACACGCGCTGGATGACGCCTCCGCTATGATTGTCGTTTGCTACAGGCAACCTGTTCAGATGGGTCAATAATTGTGGCCCAGTCTGAACAGAGCCAAATGCGATTTGGACACTTGCTAAAACAGTGTGGACAGTCAGCCCTAAAAATCGGATATGAGAAGGAATCCAATTTGAATCAGATTTGCCTGCAGTCTGAACGCGGCCTAAGAGTTTGGTGGTTGAGACTGCCATCCCATAATAGTTTGTGGACCTCAACAAGAGTCCTGGTAGCATGAAGAAAGAACACTAGGGAGGTGACTGCAACTGCCAACTGCAAAATGAAAGGAGAAACACTCTTCTCTGCTGCTCAGCCAATCCAGTCCACTGGCTCTGAAGCCCTTTTGTCATAGAGGCAATTTATTATTCAATATAAAGTACAAAAATACAAAAAAATAATAATCTGAAGGCTATTTCTCACTCTGGCCCCCCTCCCCCCCCCCCCCCCCCGCCTCGGGTACCCAGGCGCGCTCCTTGGCAGGCGTTTACGTTTTGATTTCATTTCGAAGGGCCATCTGTAATCCCCTGCAGGACGGGGGACGTCACATGCATGCACACACACACGCAAACAAGCACACACACGCGTACAAGCACGCACATGCACACAAACACACACACGTCCTCAAATGACTCTTTCCACTCCCAATCTCTCATCATTTCCTTTCCGGCCCCTCCCTTAGGATGGCTCCAAACTACCAAACTCCTTGTCGTCTTTTCTTTGATGTCCTCCACGATCACCACCCTCCACCTTTGGCCCTGTTCTCTACCCCCCCCCAGCCACTCGTGATGGCTGACTGCCAGCACACCTGAGGTGTGAGTTGATAACAAGGCAGCATCAGAACAAAACAAGAGTCTGGCAGATAAAAGGAGGTAGTCAGCGGCCGTATATATTTAGCATCTCATCAACCTCTGTTCCCTTAACTCCTTCTGGGACGAAATAAGTCATGATTGGTGACGTGAAATTCACCTTCCAAAACTTATAAGCAACGCTTTGTCATGATTGTGAACATGCGTTTCAGCCGTACTTTTTTACAGTCTTTCCACCGTCTTTGCACAGAATCCATTCCGCTGGATTATTGATTCTGGCTGCCAGGCGCTGTTCTTTTCTGAGCAGGACGAAGCAAATTGGCCTCCCATGAAAAGAGTGAAGCATTTCTTAGACGTTGAGCCTGACAAGCAATAACAGACCGCTCCCTCTTCTCTACCTTAAAGGGTACGCCAAAAATACTTTATTTCAGTTCAAAGCTGATCTGTTTCGCCTCACGACATTGTTGGTGAAGGTTTATGTATAACATATTTGTCATTTTGTAAGTTGTTAAACGAGAGAGGGGGGGGGGGGGTTCAGCTACTTCCGTCAAAACAGAAAAACGTTTCAAGATCGGAAGTTTGATATTGGCTGCGCAGGCTTGCTCGAGCGAGTGTGACGTGAGTTCTGTCAACTTTTGACAAAGCCTTGCTTGCACTTGCTCCTATGAAACCAAATGTGGCATGTTTTATTTGCGATGCCTACCTTTTTTGCCTCAGATCCGATTTTTTAATCCCCAGAAGGGCAGAAGTTCTCTAGTGAAATCAGAGGCTTTATCCCCCCTAACTTCCCCCAACGACTCATTTTATTAAGGAGAAGGCCGTTGCCAGTACTGCAGTCCTGTCTCAAATCAGTGAATTGAAGAGAGAGGTTAGTTGTAGAAAGAGAAAGGCTACAAATGCAGAAGATACCAAGATTTTGAAACTTAACAACAAATGTACCCCTCTCTCTCTGCTCCTTTCTTGTTTTTCCACAATTAAGAGTTGCAATCAAGCACCTATGATTGATTCTCACCGAGTTTTCACTCAGTTGACAGATGGCTGTGACATAACTCAAAACTTGGTTACAGCACCTTTAGATTTATTTGTCTGTATGTTTAAAAAAAATTGTAGAACCATGTCCTTTCAAACCCCTCAGAGTGAATTTGCTTCTATAGCGACGTTGATCAAAGACTGGAAGGTGCTGACTCACAAAAAACTCACCAAACCTTCACTCTGTGATAATCGGCAAGAGTGACTTCTCCTTAAAAAAGGAGACATCTTAAAGAAGTGCTTATCGAGCCCTGGAGAAAGTTACAGTATGCTCACAATAATATCTTTATGGCGCAGCAGCGTTTCACAGGTTATACTGTGCGGGGGACGATTGGAACTCATCCTGCGAGTGCGTGGCTGTTAGGGATGCAGGTAGTGGAGGAGGAGGTGGAGATAGTGGTGGTGGTGGTGGAGGTGGTGGTGGAGGTTGGTAGGGGCTGCTGGCAGTTAGGTGACTCAGTAAGCTCTGGTCAGAGATAAGCACCTGGGAGGAGAGCTTTTCCATTTTTTCTCCTAAAGCACTCAATCACACAAAGGCTGCAACTCAGCACTAAAGCCCCAAAGATGGCCTCTCACTCCTTGCTTCCTTGCTCCCTTTCTCCTCCTCTCTCTCTCTCTCGGCACCTCATTCTTGTCTCCCTTCTTTGATTCACCTCTCTCGCTCTCTTTCCCTCTCTCTCTAGTTTCACTCCTTCTCTTGCCTCCTTGCCTGATTGGATCTCCCCCTCTCTCTCTGTCCATCGTTCTCTGAATTTCTCTTTTTCAAAATACTTTCTGCCTCAACCCATTTACACTGCACCTGCAGCCTTTTGGATGTCTCTCTACCTCTCCCTCCCTCTCTTCCGGTCAGTCATACACCTACAGCCTTTCGGTTGTCTCTCTACCTCTCCCTCCCTCTCTTCCGGTCAGTCATACACCTACAGCCTTTCGGTTGTCTCTCTACCTCTTCCTTCCTCTCTTCCGGTCAGTCATACACCTCGCTGTACTTTTCAATGGCTTTTGATGGTTCAGCGAAATCAATTTAATGACAAAGTTTTTCTTTCATGTAGTGCCCCGTCAGAGCGCAGATATCAGCTCGGGGGCTGTATCTGCCCACCTGCAGGACCAGGCTGCTAAAGTGAAGAGATTGGGGGTCGTGACCCCTCTGCTGTATTCATCAGTGGGATTGGGCTACTGAGAGACTGTTCTGGTTTAGGTATTAGAGATGGCTCTGGTCTGACTAAGAAAAGGCTTAAATGTTGATAACCAATGCTCTTATTCTTACCCTTAAAATTAAAGGGCTGAATCCATGACGTCTTTGCGTTCTCTTTAGGTCAGATTCTAATGAACTAGTCGATTGTCCAACTCTCACATAAACCCACACAGAGTTGAAATTGCTGACTCTCCATCCGGTTAACAACCTCTTCTCCGGCATTAACCTCAAGGCAATCCGTGCCAGTATGCATGAGTTCCTAAATTGACATTTGTGCTCTATTTATGCATGACGTCTGTGTCATTTACCTGTCATGGGAGTGTGTTTGTGTGTGTGTGTGCATGGTTTGCGCATAATGAAAAAATTGCATGAAATTGCGTAAGCGTCAGGAAACGGCTCAATTGAATTACTTGCATGGACAGACTTTGGGCCTTCGGCGTCGTCAGGCCGGCCCCCTGTCACTATATTGTCCCCCCCTCCCACACAGACACTGTGGAGTGTCAGCAGGTGGGGTGGTGCAGCGCGCTGACTCAGCGCAGATTGATGATAGGCTGAGATGCGTTGTCATGTTGCCACGGTGACCTTTCCCAGCTCGTGCACGAACAACAACAGCTGAGGGGCCCCGGGAATACAAACTAACCTAATGAGGTGTGTGTATTTGTGTGGTGTTGTGTGTGTGTGTGTGTGTGTGTGTGTGTGTGTGTGTGTGTGTGTGTGTGTGTGTGTGTGTGTGTCAATTCTCGCTTAAAGTTCAGCAGAAGTTACGTGCCTAATTATGTGTACGTGGGAGAAAATCAAAATCGTATACAAAACTTTTAATAAGATATCAAAATCCATTTGATTCCAAACATTTCAGCCAATTAATCATAGCTGTGGGATACTTGTAATTGCTGCTCTGTTTGACATGAGCTTGTCTGTGTGTGTGCGCGTGTGTGTGAGTTTTTGTGTCTGCGTGTGCATCTGTACTCTGCATGCGAGGTCATGCAGGAAGCAGTTGGTGGCAGCGGCTGTAATTTTAAAACCTGCCTATCCACACAAAACAGCCGTCGGTGATACTCTACTCGTTAACTCAAAGTGCTCACCTGCTTACGTTGTCGTGCTCATAAATAGATAGTCTTCCTATCAGGGTCACTTAGCACCACCTGAGGGGACTAACCCTTATCGCCGTGGCAACTCAGCATGATAGATGAGCACTCTTATTGTGAATTTCAGCAAGCCTCCCACCACCCCCGTGCATGCGTGGCCCACTGCGCTCGCTATGGCGGGCTAAGCCGGGGAGCGCCCTGGCACACACACACCCGCCCTCCTATCAGGAGTTCCAAGGACATCGATTCAACTCTGCTTCATTAATATGTATTGGAAATTATTTTTCACTTAGTTGGCGAAGGAAGCTGTAGGTTTAGGGTATGGGGGGGTGGGGGGGGGCTCGCCTGGTCTTACAACCTCTGAAGGTTATAGTTCTGCGTGTCGGTGTGGTTCTTTCATTCTGGAGTATGTTTATAGCTGGGGCCCGCTTGTCGTAAGATTAGTGCAGGGTGGGGACACCAACAGTAGCACAACACTGGTTACACAGACCTCGCTTTATACAGCTTATTTCACTTTTAGTCTAAATCTATGAAGGAACTCCCACTCTTTTAAACCTCTCAATAAAATCTACTGTTGACCTATATAACAAATGATTTAAGAGTATTTTCTGAATTCTCAAAGACACTTTTAAGAGATAAAAGACCATCATTAAAGATAAAGTAAAACCCTAAAAAATGATTAGAAAGTTCCAGTAAAACAGGGGTACAGCATACAACGTGTCAGATTAAAAAATGTACATGAGCTCTTCATGTAAACCAGCACAACACAGTCTAATTTCACGTCAAAATATTCCCCATTGTCACCAAGAAGTACCTCCCCCCCACACACACCCCCTCTCCTAGTCTCATCAAGTGAGTCCGCCTTGTCACCATGGTGAAAGCTATCAAGAGCTAACCAATGGTGGTGGCACCTAGCCAAGCTAGGACTCTGTAGCGATGATTCCATCGTGTTGGCCACAGCTCACCAGAGAGAGCTCTGACACACGCTGACACAGTATTAGGTCTGACAACAAATGACCTCCCCAGGCAACATAAGATCATCTTTATCGTCATTGGACAAGACAACATGTTGTTATATAAATATAAAATATAAATGTATAATATAAAAACAACAATACGAGGGAGAAGGGAGGAGAGAGGAAGGAGGCAAAATAGTCGGGAGTCATGAGGAGCTTAGGGTGGCACACAGGAGGCTAAAGACTGCGCCTTCAATGTATTGATCAAATATTAATCAATATATGGATAATCAATAAGCCTATTTTATCGTCGGGAAAATATTAACAATTAAAATAAATCTGTTGTAAAAGATGAATTAAAATGACTAACTAGAAGTTGGTCATTTGGTAATGGAGTTATTAAGAATACCGACAGCATATCTCGTCTTCACTGAAAGTTTGCCCTACAACTTTAAAGAACTCTGGTTGCTGAAATGTCAAGTGGCCATGTTTAAACACTTAATAAAGGATTTGAACAGATTAATAAAGGATCCCCACCAAAACACATTCTGTCCCTCGGGCACACTGAGCAACACACAGTATTATGAATATACCGTCAGAAGCTCAGAATTAATACACAGCAAATGCCATCATATGAACCCACTTTGTGTTCCTCGTTTTAAATGTAAAATATCAAACTGAAATGTCTTTACTGGAAGACGCCACACACATGGGTAAACACCTACATGTAGCGCGTGCGTGCGTGCGTGCGTGCGTGCGTGCGTGCGTGCGTGCGTGCGTGCGTGCGTGCGTGCGTGCGTGCGTGCGTGCGTGCGTGCGTGCGTGCGTGCGTGCGTGCGTGCGTGCGTGCGTGCGTGCGTGCGTGCGTGCGTGCGTGCCATCACACAGAGATGAAGGTACGATTCCAGCATAGCGATATTAGACATAAGAGATTCAAATAGAATGTCAGAACGGAGATTGATAGCGTTCACATAATGTGTTTTTCCTCACTTGGCTAGGAGTTAACTCCACTAACCCGCGCTCTCCCGGGATCGGCAGAGTAATGGACCTGAAAAAGAAACCTCTGAGCATGTGTTAGTCTTTTTATTTTTGAATTTCTTTCTCCTTCCCCTCCCCCCTCTCCTACCGAGAGGGAAACCCAATCCCTCCTACAGACTGAACCCGGACTTACCAGGGGACTTAGAAGCTCCGAGCTAATTTCGTAAAAATGTCCTCCATTTCCTATTTACTCCTTTAGAGCAGTGGAGGGAGAAAGACGGCCGCCCATTTGAGAGGGCCCGTGAGAAATTTTGAGTGCGTTGAAGTGTGCGTGCGTGTGTGTGTGCGTGCGTGTGCGTGTGTGTGTGAGAGGGTAGGGGTCGAGGATATGGGCATTCTGTTTCAAATGCTCCATTTCAGATGCTTTTACTGTATTTGTGCTGAGGGTTTTTTATGAAAAACCAATCATAAAACAAAATGAAAATGTGAAGACTTGAGAAAAAGACCTGTGCGTTGTGATTTTATTCTTCGTGGGGTGACAGTAGCATTTCCCTCTCTGCATCAGGAGAAAAGTATGTATTTTTATTTCAGTAAAAGCTATTACCACATATAAATTGATAAAATTAATAATAATAATAAATGTATTCTACCAGATGGGCTAAGCTATTGCAGGCATAAGCCTAGAATGAAGCCTCTTACCTGGGCCTTTTCACGCCTGAGCCCCACTCGATAGTGATGGTCCTTTAGTGTTCACACATTATCCCACAGAAGTTAGACTTAGATGATGATTACTTTAATCAAAGATCTATTGGTAAATTATCAAGAAGGTCAAACACAGATGTGAGATTGTTCCTCCATTCATTTCATTTTAATTTCCCCCTTCCTGTCAGCGTGTCATAACCCGGCCCCCCCTAACCCGCCCCCACCCCCCTGTGCGTGTATCAGATATTGATGTTAATTAGGGGGTCCTTGCACCTAGCCATGTAACCATCCATTAAAGTTGCACAATAAGCACATTGGATCGTTTTCTCCCCCTATCGGGATAGCCATCCATCAGCCCTGGTCAGATATTGTAAGGTCAGCTGACGAAGGGCTTAAGCTGGTAGCCATTAATATAGCAACATGCCTTATTGGGGAGGGGGGGGTAACTCGATCAAACAACCCGATATGTATCCATGACGATTGATCCATCCATGCATGCATGCTTTTCCAATGTGTGGGTGTGGCCATCCTCACAGCCAATACCCCATCAAGCGGAATAAAATGCCTGCAAAATGCCTCGGTTTCATGTACAATGGCTACTGGACACACGTGGTCAAAAAATCGGATAAGGCAACACAGAGATTGTGCGTGTGTGTGAATGTTAAATTGAATGCATTTGCAGGGTCACTCCTATATCGGCAGGTTGTTCGTTTTATGCTAGAGCCAATTTTTCTGTTCAACCATAATGACTTTGTGTAATAAAAGTGTCATCGCTGACAACAGAAATTAATCAATCGTGAAAAATCTGGCATTCATGAAGTCCATAGAAAACATATCTTTCCCCGTACTTCCTGGTCTGTGGGGGGTCAATCCCATTGGATCATAGCCAGGAAGTGGATCTCCATTTGATTATAATCCAGCTCTCTCTCCCAAAGAAGGCCCGCTGATAGTTTTGTGCCGTATCGAAGAAGATTAAGCTCCTCTTTCTATCGGACAAGAGGATTGGACTCAATGTGATGTTTTCCATTCGTCACAGTCGTAGAAACATGGTCTGGACAAATTCAATCTTGCCAGGCCTTGCTTAAAGCTATTTTAAACATCATTAGTCTGTACTTAATAAGAAGCAATTCAATAAAGTTGTCGTTCAAAAACTACTTAAAAGGTTTTGTTCCTAAAGAAAGTAAACATGATTTATAATTCAACTTTTCTCGTAAAGTAATAAGCTTACACAATAAATGCTTTGTAATATACAGAGAACTTTTAATTTAGACACTACTGAAACCAAGTTTAAGTAATCTATAATAAAACGTGCATGTTAGCGTAAACCCAAGCATGCACGTTGTAATTACATGTGAGATTATGGCATGCTGACATGATTTTAAATGAAACATTTGAGGCACTATGAAATCATATCTACCAAACCATTGGTCATGCTGAATACCAAACCATCTTTTTAAAACGTACCCAAGTCGAGACCACTATGACAACCTTGCTATATATTAAAAGTAAATCTATCCTTGGAACTGGGATCAAAGTGTATGCATGTAGACGCGCGCGCGCCCGCGCACACACACACACACACACACACACACACACACACACAGGCACGCAGACACACACAAACTTTGCCCCTGTGTGTCAGATCAGGGTCTAGCTGACTACAGAGGGTAAAAAGGCAGAGTGAAGCTCCCGTATCTTCACTCTGTTTCGTTGTGTCTCTGATCTGTTCTTCATTTCATCCTCGGCTTGATTCCAAATGGCCGACGCAACCCCTTATTGGATTCTCTGGCTTTGCTCATTCCTAATTATTTGTTGCTTCACAGTCCCGGAAGAACCCAGGGCGCACAAAGAGAACATCGGCGTCTAAAAGAGGAAACAAATAAATACACCCAAGTCTTGTTATTTCCTCTAGGGTCTGTTGACAACCAGTGCACTTCAACATGCCAGGCTGTGCTTGGTTTTTGACAATTACCTTCTCCCCACCCCCCCCCGCCCCAGTGTCTGCTGAATGGTCACCCTAAGGCAGAGAGTTGAAAACTTAAAGCAGAATTTACCCAGGAGAAGAAAAGCATTAAATATACACAGAAAGATAAAAAGAGTAACCGTGTTTAAAAAACAGTGAAACGCGTGACGGCGAGGCGGCTGTGGGGGAGGTTAGTGGTCTAGGGTTAGGGTTAGGATTAGGGTTAGGGTTAGGCTAATGGGTTAGGGATAGGTTAATGGGTTAGGGTTAGGTTAATGGGTTAGGGTTAGGTTAATGGGTTAGGGTTAGGTTAATGGGTTAGGGTTAGGGTTAGGATTAGGTTAATGGGTTAGGGTTAGGTTAATGGGTTAAGGTTAGGTTAATGGGTTAGGGTTAGGCTAATGGTTAGGGTAATGGTTAGGGTTAGGGTTAGGGTTAGGTTAATGGGTTAGGGTTAGGTTAATGGGTTAAGGTTAGGTTAATGGTTAGGGTTAGGTTAATGGGTTAGGATTAGGGTTAAGGTTAGGATTAGGGTTAGGATTAGGCTAATGGATTAGGGTTAGGTTAATGGGTTAGGGTTAGGCTAATGGATTAGGATTAGGTTAATGGGTTAGGGTTAGGCTAATGGATTAGGGTTAGGTTAATGGGTTAGGGTTAGGCTAATGGATTAGGGTTAGGTTAATGGGTTAGGTTAATGGATTAGGGTTAGGTTAATGGGTTAGGGTTAGGCTAATGGTTAGGGTTTGGTTAATGGGTTAGGATTAGGTTTAGGTTAATGGGCGTGTCCTGGGATTAATGGGCGTGTCCCGAGGTTAATGGGCGTGTCCTGTGGTTAATGGGCGTGTCCTGCTCTCGGCCGCTGGCCTCCCGGAGCCCCGTGACGGAGGCAGACACCACATCAAGGGATTGGTGGAGATTACCTCCAACCGAAGAATATATAAATGGGGAGACGAATAGGAAGTGAGTGTGGAGAGGGGAGAGGGAGGAGGGGGGAGTGTGCCCCAGGCCAGATTTGATTGGCTTGAACACAGCGTTGTGGTTATTTTCCACGTGGAAGAATAGCCTGAAGCAACGTGCGTGCGGCACAGCGTCATAAAACATATTTATACCGTCCCCACTGTGGAGCGCTTCCTCATTCACACTCCTTGATGTCTTCCTAACTCCCCCCCCATCCCCCCTCTGTGCTGCCGGGAGACTGACTTTTTGTTGGTGTTGTTTTCAATTGTGTAGCGTCAGGCATCACACACCGGAGCGTGGCTGTGGTGGGGCGCGGCGGTGTGAAGCTTAAAGACGCCAACGGGGAAAGATATTTTGAAACACTATTCGTCACGGCTGGAGCCGTACATTTTACGATTTTACCTGAACTTGTAACCGTAAGAGACTGTACCGCCTGTGGCATTGCTAAAATTTGAAATAAGTTAAACAATGTTTGGTTACGCTTTATATTGAGGTCCTTGTAATAAGCCTTAGTTAATATGTAATAAGACCCTTATTATATACTTATTCACATTAATTGGTAATAAGACTAAGTGTTGTTTCAAAATGTGAAGGAAGCATGCTCAACGGACGCCCTTTTAAGGACGCTACGTAATAGAATGCCGACAAGCACTGTTCCAATGTTCAGAACAGTCGAAAATTCGCTAACTCTTGTTTTTGAGATTTTTAAAGGATGCATCACTCAATGAGCCAAAATATCAACAATCCTTTGCGATCACGTGCTGTACAAGGTATTTAAAAATTGTGGATGGAAAGCAATACACATGCTTTACAGGAGTGTAAAGCAGGGGTTTTCAAATTGGGTGAATGCGAGCCTCCCCTTAGAGTACGTAAGGACAGCCGAGACCCCTAACACACGCCTCTTCAGTTATTGCCATCTTTTGTGTGTTCCAGGCAATGGTGACTTTCAATAACTAATCAAATGTAAATATTTTTTGATATTGTATTTGAAGACAGTTTATTTCCACAACTTTTTTAAAAGTGCATTCATAAACGATTGTAATCAACAGCAAATAATTTCCAACTTCGCTATTTGAGGCTACTTTTAAAATCAATCATCAGTAGGCCTATCCACAAGTCAACAAAACAATGCTACAGCCGACGACACCCGAAGGCTGGAATCTGCGCTGTGTGTCTGCGCACTTTTGAAGAAGACGCGCATCGTCTCGAAAAAAATCAGCACAATGGACAGCTCTCTGATCAATGAACGACAACGGCATGTTATGAGATCGAACAGATTCACATATTTGCATCAAATTTGTTAACGATTTCAGCCACATAAATCTTCAGATTTAAACAACAAACAAAATGCGCACATCATTGGCCCGACCAATGTATGCATTCAAGACAACACAACTTTGACTTTCAATTGACTCGTCCATATCAGTGAGAACAATCAGGCCTCGCTTTTGATGCGCAGAGGTGTTCAATGCGGGGCTGCACTGCAGAGAGAAATAAACGCAAGTCGTCCTTCACCTGCAGTCTCCTTAATGCCGACTTCTGGTGACTTGGGACAAGGAAACGATGCATTTTAAAACTAATACACGCACGCGCAATTACCGATATCAATAGAGCTTCATACAGATGTGTAATTTTTCTTTGCATGTTGCGTTTCACGCCTCCCTGTGGCTCTTTGGCGCCCCCCAGGGGAGGCGCGCCTCACCTATTGAAAACCGCTGCTGTAAAGCATTGAACATTGAGGCCATGGAGATACCGGACCCGGAGTCCTTTTTTTCTTTTTCTAATAAGTCTAACAAGAATCCGTTTTTAAAATTAAAATGTATACATTTTTCAAAAGAGCTGTCTTAAAGTGTATTTTTATGCTTCACCGGCATCACATTTCATCAACCTTGGCAACATAGTGTTTCCCCTTTATGCATTAAGCAGTGGCGCATCTCTGCTGCTGGATTGTAAGCGCCACTGCAAAAAAAAATAGCCTGAATAACTGCAAAAATAATAATAATTTCTGCCAAGGGCTCCAGACTGCGACCAAAAGGTTACATTTTGCAGCCAAAATGTGAGTGTGCGACTGAATTTTTTATTTTTACACGTTAAATGGAGAAGGGGCGCGTCAACGAATCCGGAATCTGTAGCAGGCCAATGAGTGTGTTAAGGAGAGGAAATGGCCACTGTTAGTGGCGAATGTGTGGAGGGGGAGGGTCCTAGAGATAGGACCCTGTGAGAAGGAGAAAGATTTCACAACCTGCTACGTGTGTTTGAACAATGCACAAAATATTGACTCTGACCTGCGGCTAGTGTGCCAGTGCCAGAGTCCTGCACGGGTCTTATTTTGCAAACCTGCACCCGCCCGTACCCGCAATACTTAAAACTACATCCGACCCTTGTTCCGACAGTAGCGCAAATTACATTCCGCACCCAACCCGCTATGAATTGATACCGACGGCCGACCCGCACCCAAAGGAAAAATTAGATACATTAGATGGAACGCCGGGGTATTACACTATGTGGTGTTTGGCCTGGTGCTTTAGACTACTGTGCAAAAAAAGCACATCTTCCACTGTTGGCGGTTTTAGTTGAATCCTCCGCTCCTGAATAACATATCCAGCATCCCAGTAGCCTAGTCAATCGCAAAACCTGCATCCCAGCGGGTACCAAAACCCGGTCAGGACTTCATGAGCCATAAAGGGCTTATCACACGGGAGGCATTTGTCGCACCTACTAGATTCTCAATGGAGAGGCGAGCGGGCAGAGAAGAGGTGTAGCTTTCTGTCGCTTCCGTCCTCGTCTAACACATGCACGCACACATGGAAACAGTTGGAAAAGATGGGAATCACAAATAAATGTGACACTGAATTTGAACCGCACATTATCATTTTTGCATCTATTATCTAAATATTTATGAGCAATACAGGGGGAAAAATGAGAAAATCTAATTGGCATGTTGATTTACGGTGTGTGCCCCTAAAATTTCTGGTTGTGCCCCTAAAATCTTCAGTTAGGGGCCACAGTGCCCCTAGTGAAAAAAAGTGAGTCTGGAGCCCTGAAGTTTAAAGAACATTTGCACAATGATCTGGACTCAGCCTTGACTGTTGGTTGTTATGTCATATTATGAAGCTCAATCTGTCATTTTTCCCCAAAAATCGAACCAGAAGTAACCATTTAAAGGGTTATTTTTCAAAATGTTGCTAGGTTACCAACTCACAGCACCACTTACGGCATCACTGCTACAACAACATCTAGGGGAAACCCTGACATGGAGCACTCATAAACTGTTAATAAATGTATATTAAATGACTTATTGATCTTATTAAGCATTGTACCCACTTTAGATTCTGTACCTTCAACTTACATAATTAATTGTTTAATAAAGGACTTATTCAACTTGAATATTAAAGCTCTTTTTACCTTCATAAAGCAACAAGAAATGCTTAGTAAAGGTTTAACAATGACATAATAGGTAAGTTAGTAAGTCTCAATAAATGACTTCATAATGTGTTTATTAACAACCATAAGAAACCAATAAGACTATTATTAATATTATTAAGCAATCAATAAATAGCTAACATGTTTCTTATACTTATAAAAGTCTTATAATCTCACAATAAACATGTTACTTAGAATAGAATAGAAGGCTTTAATTGTCATTATGCACAGTACAATGAAATTCAAAGAGCAGCTCCTTAAAAGTGCACACATAGTAAGCACAATATAAAAGACCACCTACTGTACACAATTTAAAAAAATAAATGCACACTAAAGAACCGACAAACAGACAACAAAAATATTTTGAGCACAGACCTGAGTCCAAGAGCGGCTAGCAGTGTATTGAACGATAGAGGTGACGTCTGGTGCTGCAGTGGTCAGTGGAAATATGTCAGGTTAAATTAGTGCAAATTTGAGTTCAATATGGTGACAGCTTTGGGAAAGAAGCTGTCCCTGAGGCTATTTGTTCTGGTACGTATGGACCTGAAGGTCCTGCCAGAGGGCAACAGGTTGAAGAGATGGAAGCCGGGGTGGGTGGTGTCTTTCAGGATGTTTCTGGCACTGCTGAGACTGCGGGAGTTTTAGATGGTGCTTAAGGAAGGCTGAGGGAAACCAATGCTTTTTTGTGCAATGAATACAAATATACAAAGTACAAATGAATGTTAACCACTAACTGTGCGGTCACACCAAAAGCGAATTGAGCTGCCGAATCACCGGAAGTCATCACTTTCTATGGGCAAGAGCGACCAAAGCGACACAAGCATCAAACGCTACCAGCGGCAAAAGGTGAGCGACCAGAGTGACCAAAAAAAGTTGAAGACAGCTGAACTTTATGCAAATTACTATGACACGTTTCAGCGGCAAAACACTGACAGCCAATTGGAAAGTAGACGCTCTTTGCTTGCTTGGATCCCAGGGAACACGAACACCGGCACTTTGGTTCCTACCTACTTTTTTGGTTCCTACTGGCTGTACAAAATGTCGACTGAAAAATTAATCAGCGATTAATTATTCAGTCAAAATTTTGTCAGTAGGGGTGCCCAGTTACAGCCGCGATTAGTAATCGCGGCTGTAACTGGGTACCCGGTGTTGTACGATCCGAGCCTTTTTAATTTCAGAGATCGCAACAAAAAGGCTCTGGCCTGGGCGTCGGTGTCAGCCGTGGTTGGTTGGTCTGGTGTGTGAGTTAATGAAACGTTTGAGATGATTGTAAAATAGGCGCGATACATGCCTGCTAACCGAGATCCTAGCATACTAATCTTCCTTGCTCTGAATGGGACGATATCATTTTCAAATGTCGAAAATACATACAGTACGTTGTGCGTGAAATAATACGTTGTGCAAAGGAATAATGCACGCATAATAATATAAATGAATAATGCACGGAACAAACGTGTCACTTCAATGCAGATTAATAGAGGATAGACAGCTGACAAATGACCATTTAGCAGACGCTTTTATCCAAAGCGACTTACAATCACTACATTGGTCATAAGAAGTGAAACAATATATCGCTGTCAGTGACAGTGATAATGACATATCTGTGTTTTCTGTTTTGTGTGTTAGTTAATGAGTGCAACAGCCATAGTGATTTTGATACAAATTGATGATAGGCGGGAGTATTTATAGAAAATATTTGTGATCTAGGACGTTCGTATTTAAGCGGGAATCATTTTAATTTGCTCTGCATACCACCAATCTTACCAACCAATTGCGTCATGCTTCACATAAAAAAAAAAAGCGAACAGAAATATTTGCAGTGATACTTTATGAGTGACCAAAGCGTCTTTGCAGCGCAATTCACTTTCGGTGTGAACGCACAGCAAGGGTGTGTTCACACAGCCATTTTTTTATATTAAAAAACACCTGACCAGAGCGTTTTTTTACCAACTAAAAAACTGACAGGGGGGTTTTGTCTAGTTCATTCTAGAGCACAATGTTATAGAGCACATATACTGTATGTTGCAAATCGGTTACAGTATCAAAGTGGTTTGACTACCTACTTGTATCAGTGTGTCAACTAGTTACAATGTCGAGGATGAGAAAATTAGCCCTTGTTTTGGCGTTGCCAACGACGAGGATAATGACAAACCTTCCTGTTTGTGGGTGCATATAAACCGGGGACGGCAGCAGTACGGTGCATTTCATAGTTTGATACAAGAGCTACAGTTTGATAATGCACGGTTCAGTGCGTAATTCAGACTCGACAAGAGTCAATTTGAAACCCTTTTGCGCATCGTTGCGCCTTCAATAATAAAGCAAGACACCCACATGAGGCAAGCCATTTAAACAACACGCGTTTTGAGGACTTTCCTAGTGACGCAAGCTTTCGTTCATTGGTCAGCTGTCAAAAAACTGCCTGACGTCGGGTACTTTTTCTTGGCGAGTTGAACTTTTCCCAACTTGAAAACCACCCAGATAAGTGATAAAAACCCGCTGGCAGCGTTGTTTTTAAAAGCAACCAGGATGCTTTTACAAAAACACACTATCAAAGGAATATAATGTAAAACATCCACTCGCACCTGAAAAAAAACTGCCTGTGTGAACACGCCCTAAGGCTTATTACAAGGACCTTCATATAAAGCGTTACCCAATGTTGTAACTATAATTTTCCTTCACACACATGCAGGCAGGAAGGCAGGCACCACAGCTGTATCATCAGACCACGTATCAAATTAATTTTCAGACACAATTATTTTTAAAGCGTGCTAATCAAACCTAGTTTTGCAGCGATAATAAAACTTTTTAGCAAATAGTTAGCTCAAATAATTGGCAGACGTTCTGGGAACCAGAGTCGTACTGGTTATTTTGGCAGTTTGTCGACGTCTAGACAGTGGGAGCTCTTTGTAATAATGGTGCTGGGGGAACGGGGGGGGGGGGGGGGGTCATTTGTGTGGATGTGTCTTCATGGATTTCGATTGGGCAGCACATGGGTTACAAAAGCAGCCAAGATAAACTGTAACGTCTCCCTGAATAAAGTCGTCGTCCCCTGAAAAGAAAAAGTAACCCAGCCCGTCATTAGCGCCCGTTTTAAATGGAGTGCGGTTAATGCGCTGATAAGATTCCTGTCGTTTCCTACGAGTTTATGACCTATGCCGTGATTGGTCTCTCCGCAGCTGTAATTTGATTGGCCGGCTATAGTGGCGGTGCATTAACAATGAAGTGTGTAATTACTGGTCAAGTTGGACACGGCCGTGGTGGAGACACACGAGAGGACAGCTGTAGAGGTTTAGTGCGTCCAGCCTCCTGACAGACATCAGACTCCACAATTGTGAACAATACTCTCATGGCGATGCAGATACAATTGCAGGCAGCCATTATGCACCGGGCCCTTTTTCCTTTTGTCGAGAGGACACAAAATTGCTATGCCATTATCTCGCTGCTTCCCCCCCACCTCCCTCCTCCTCCTCTTCTCATCCTTGGTCCTTGAATGAAGTTGCCCCGAGAGAAAGATAAGCAAGGAGCGAAGAAATTGTGATTTTTATTCTCTCTCCCTTTCTCTTGTTCTTCCTCTATCCTACGCTCTCTCTCCCTCTCTCTCTATCCTACAACCTCCCCCCCTTCTCTCTCCCTCTCCCTCTATCCTACAACCTCCCCCCCTTCTCTCTCCCTCTCCCTCTATCCTACAACCTCCCCCGCTCTCTCTCCCTCT
This sequence comes from Melanogrammus aeglefinus, assembly GCA_900291075.1. Lineage (NCBI taxonomy): Eukaryota > Metazoa > Chordata > Actinopteri > Gadiformes > Gadidae > Melanogrammus > Melanogrammus aeglefinus. Next base: position 15,079 of record OLKM01002004.1, on the reverse strand, counting down.
CTCTCTATCCTACAACCTCCCCCCCTTCTCTCTCCCTCTCCCTCTATCCTACAACCTCCCCCCTTCTCTCTCCCTCTCCCTCTATCCTACAACCTCCCCCCTTCCCCCTCCCCCTCTCTCTGTTACCCTCCCTGTTTTTCACTCTCCATCTCTTTAAGATATTAAAATAAAACTTACGGCTGTACAGTGATAAGAGCGCTGTGTGTGTGTGTGTGTGTGTGTGTGTGTGTGTGTGTGTGTGTGTGTGTGTGTGTGTGTGTGTGTGTGTGTGTGTGTGTGTGTGTGTGTGTGTTCATGGTGGTGATAATGTTAGTGGTGGTAATGAAGATCGTAGTGGGGTGATGGTGTTTGTTGTGGAGTTGGGCAGGTGGAGGTGTTGTGGTGGAGGTGGAGGTGGAGGTGGCGGTTGCAGGGATCCGCCCGAGGGGGGGGGCTCATGTGGGAGCCAGTGATCCGGACAGGATTGAAGGGATTTCATGTTGTCTGTGTCTCTCTTAACCCCCCCCCGTCCACTGTTTCTCTCTCTGCTCTTAACCCATCATCCTCTTGACAACTTTTCCAACCCGACCCCCTCCAATGGTCGGTCTCTCTCTCTCTCTCTCTCTCTCTCTCTCTCTCTCTCTCTCTCTCTCGTCTCTCTCTCTCTCTCTCGTCTCTCTCTCTTCTCTCTCTCTACTCTCTCTCTCTCTCTCTCTCGGTCTCTCTCTCTCTCTCTCTCTCTCTCTCTCTCTCTCTCTCTCTCTCTCTCTCTCTCTCTCTCTCTCTCTCTCTCTCTCTCCTCCCCCCCCCCCCCAGGGAGGAAGGGGGGAGGGAGTTAAGGAGGGGGAGGACGTCCATAGAGAACATTAGGTCCTCTGACGGGTCTGCCCATCGATCCCGGGGCTGTAGCGCCAGGGGCCGCCTCATAGTCAGCAGAAAACAAAGTGTTTATTAAGCGAAACCTTCCCCTCCATTACCACCCCCTCCCCACTCCCCCTCCCACCCCGACCACGCCGCGGGGTACGCTGCTTCCATCTGTGAGACTGCAGTCCTATCCAGGTGAATGAGCGCCACCTATCGTACGTATTCAGAGAGATACCTCAAATGTTTAGTTATAAGTTTAGTTATTATAATTACTCTTCTACAAACAATGTAAAAACCACATTCTCCTTGAGCGGGGAAATTAATCAAACCCTGAGGATTTTCAGTGTCTTGGTACGCAAGGTGAGTTTCATTAAAGGATTGTTTGGCCACGTTGACATTGTCAGTTTTAATAATACAGTCATGGTGGCCCTCACCTCATTCTTTACTTAGCATGCTTCTGTTCCTATAGGATCGGTTGCTGTGGCGTCACCGTGCACACACACAGACATACACGCACACACACATACACACACACACACACACAGACATACACGCACACACACTTCTCATTTATCCTCAGCCACTTCGAATTCACAGAGAGAAACGCAGAGAGAGACACACAGAGAGAGAGAGAGACAGAGAGAGAGAGAGAGAGAGAGAGAGAGAGGAGAGAGAGAGAGAGAGAGAGAGAGACAGAGAGAGAGAGAGAGGAGAGAGAGAGAGAGAGAGAGAGAGAGAGAGACACACAGCAGAGCGAGAGAGAGAGAGAGAGAGAGAGAGACAAGAGAGAGAGAGAGAGAGAGAGAGGAGAGAGAGAGAGAGAGAGAGAGAAGAGAGAGAGAGAGACAGAGACAGAGACAGAGACAGAGAGACAGAGAGAGAGACAGAGAGAGAGAGAGAGAGAGAGAGAGAGGGGGAGAAAGGAGAGGGTCATAGAGCTCGGTACGTGTGCCAGAGTGTTTATCTGTCATCTCTCGTCTATAGGGGCTTGAAAATGAATCCGAAGGCCCAATTCAGTGGGAATGATTGCATTATGGGTTCATCTGAACCGTGTATTGGCTTGAAATGGAAAGCACGGCTATTTCCCTCTGAAACATCGCCACTGATGAGATTATGGAAAGCACCATGCAGAAGGTGTGTATCAGAGTATCTGTGTGTGTGTGTGTGTGCGTGTGAATTTGAGTGTGTGTGTGCACGTTTCAGAGTGTAGTGCGTGCGTGCATGTGTGTGAGTGAGTTTTTGTTCGTGTGTATGTCTTTGCATGTTTGAGAGTATGTGTTTATGGTGTTTGGGAGCCAAAGAGTGCACCTGAAACATTATCAGGGGGGAAAATGGAAGAAAAACGAAAAACAAGGCAAAAAAAGAAAAGGCAGACAAAATAATCCATGCCGTCTGTCCGTCAGGGGGCGGGCCTACCCCTGGCAGGAGGGGTAGGCCCGCCCCCTGACGGACAGACGGACCCAGCCCGCTCATAATCAATCCTCCATTAACGGAGTAAAGTGGCTGTGAAAGGATATTAAATGTTAATTGCTGTAGGCTATCGATCACTCCCAATGATCTCCAGGGTAATTGCAATCAGCGAAAACAAAGATATATTATGTGAGACTTAGCCGGAGCTAAACTAAATGATAAATGGTTGTCTGGATAAGGCGTGTGCGTGCGTGCATATATATATATATATATATATATATATATATATATATATATATATATATATATTATATATTATATGTTACGCGCGTGCGTGCATAATATATATATTATATATATATATATATATATATATATATATATTATATATATATAAAAACGGAAAGGTGAAATCCGGTGATCTGGATTGGCTGTTAACCGTGGTATATTGAAGCATATACCACGGCTACTATTCTAAAAAAGCCTTTATCGCAGCATATCATTTCCGCAAGCAACAATGTCTCCATGGCAACAACCAACTGTTACAGTAGGAGGGCTAGGTAGCAAAAGTAGCCGAAGTGTTTGACCAGGTTAATAAATTTGACCTAAATTCGTTTGAATTGACATGTTTAAGGTTAACTTTCACCTCCGGATAGGGTTAACAATGGTAGAGGGGACTGAGGAGTGACCTGCTCCTGAAGAAAAAGGCGAGAAAAAGAGACATGCAGAGCTAACGTCCGGAAAGGAGGGACTATTTTTTTCATAATGGGGCTATTTTATCAGTTAGGTAGGCTAATTTGTGATTTTTTTTTTTTTTTTGTACCTGAAATTGATTGCGTATTCCTCTTTCATATTGCCGTTATTGGTAACCGTTTTATTCGCGTCGGGCCGAACAACGCCCCTTAGCCGTGGTATAATGAGCATATACCACGGCCTGTCGTGATATATTGCTTAAATATATATGTGTGTGTGTGTGTGTGTGTGTGTGTGTGTGTGTGTGTGTGTGTGTGTGTGTGTGTGTGTGTGTGTGTGTGTGTGTGTGTGTGTGTGTGTGTGTGTGTGTGTGTGTGTGTGTGTGTGTGTGTTAACACCACATGGAAACACACACACCTCAGTGTTGAACAGAGGAGTCTACATTCAAGGTGGACTCATTCTGTAGACATGTTTGGTGGGATTGAATCATGGCCAATTGGACCCCTGATGTTAATAGTCCCCCCGGAGGTCACACTGGTTGACTGGGAGGGACCAACACTGGACCTTTTCAGCTTTTGATTATGGTGAAGAGGAAAATGAGCGCACTTTCGACACATCACTTCTCAATTTGTATACAATGCGAACAAGAGCACAATTTCAATTCTGTGGATAATGAACATGTCGGATGATTTGTAACGGTCCTTTAAATACTATATATCTAAATGCAACAATTTAACATAACCGTTTTAATAACAATAAACAAAGTCAATTTAATACTGAAACAAAGAAAAGCACATGTTGTAGTATTACGACCGCGACTTAATCCTTATTTCGTTGTCCGCTGTCAGTTCATATGCGTGTTGCATAGTTATTGCAGCATAACATGGAAGGGTTTGGATTTTTTTCACATGAAGAAATATCCGAAATGGGAGAGGAATTATTTATTTGACTGGCCTTATTCGCCCAACATCCACATTAGTTTCTTAGTATCTTGGCTCCAGACATTAGCTGTGTGTGGTGAATGCCTAATTCCACCATTTCAGTTCCATCACCAAGATGACGGCTAGGTAAGAATGAGGGCTAAAGACAGCGAGTGGTCCTCCATCCATTCCTCCAACATTCATCTGACTGAAGGGGAGTTGTGATGGGAAGAGTCTGATGGCTCTAAGTGACTATCTGGGAAATGAGCAGGCAGTGAAGTACATTGGTTCATTATGGATTAACCCTGTGTGGACTTCAGTCAATCAGACCGCAAAAAAAAAACAGCTTGCCCAACCTTGATACAGGAAAGACTTGTTTTTTATGATCATTGCGTCTACATTCTGGTGTGTGTGTCTGTGTGTGCGTCAATGTATCCATGCCCTGAAACGTGTGTTTTTGAGTAGATGTCAATGCATGTGTGGCCTGTGCATATGTGTGCGTGTGAGTCGATGCATGCGTGCTCTGATGTGTGTGTGCATGCGTGTGTGCGTGTGTGCATGTGTGCGTGTGTGCGTGCGTTTGTGCATCAGGTGATCCTGCATGAGGCGCCAGCTTCGTCCCAGGACACCTGACAGAAGTCTGCAAGGCCTGGGCGCAGGCTTCCTGTCAGAAGGAACAACTGTTGAATAATGCATCAGAGGAGTTCTGCCTCTCCGACGCCACCAGACACCATCCCCACGCCTCCCCTTCCCCTCCTCCCGGAGAAGGAGGATCGATAACAGTTAGGAGGCTGCTTTTATAATAAAGGAGACACTACAATTCCATCATCGAGCAATTAGCTGAGCTCTCCCTTTCTCCCTCCCTTCTTTACCACGCCCTCCCTCACCCCCTCTCTCTTTAGCCCCAGCCCTCATGTCACTCTATACACCACCAAGTGTGTGCGACTAGTGAGCATCATTTGTTGGTGAGAGTGAGTGATGCTTGGACAGCATTCCCAACGCTTGCGTTGGTTTTTCCCGATGGGAGCGTTTCCCACAGTCGGATGTGGTTATGTTTTTAATGTGCACGGCTGATCGACATGGAGTATTACGGGACGTTTAAGAATAGTTTCAGGTTGGCAGCGTAAGGATTAATTCTGATGCTATTTATCCATTTAGGAAAGCAATGTTTTCAGACGTTCAATGCAATGAATGTTTTACAGAATCGCCTCAAACTTAAAAATGTATATATTTAAACGTAAGCAGTACACTAGTCGTATAAGGTAGCTACATCTTCCTGTGTTGCTGCTGTAGAACAGGGGCTTATGGAACTGCCTGTCCCTTCTAGAGAAATACTGCCTGTGTTCCTCATATCAGCTAAATAGACGCCTGGAAACTTAGACTACAACAAAGAGGTCTTTATAATTACCCATTTTAATGACTTATGGAATGGGTTAGCTCCAGTGTTACAGAAAGCATACTTTGTAAGAAAGCTTAGAGAGCTTAGCAATAAATGACACGTTCGGGAAAAATTATACGAACAAATAATCATAATTATCATATGAATGAGTCATTAGGAATATGAATAAGAGGCATGTTATTTCATATATTTAGGCTACCTAAGGGCTATATCTGAGGGCCTACTCTCTGAAAAATATATCCTTTGTTTCCTTTCCTTTGTTAATTTATTTCAAACACCATTACATGTTGATGCTGATCATACATGGCATAACTACTAACCATTACTTTTAAAATGGATTGTCTTTTTGGCTAAATGCACGGAAAATACAAAGCAAGTGTTTATCCTTGCTTCAAATTGGGTGACATCAACTTGTTGTTATTTGTAGGGGTAGGCCCATATCATTGTTAATGTGAAGCATAACATTGTAAGTTAAAATGTGTCGTTATGAATATGCTATGCATGTAGCCATTGACTAATGATCAAATCAGATTCTAAATTATATTATTCTTAACTCATTGTTTTTCTCAAATTCCTTAGTAACACGCTGTAACACGATGGCCACGCCGATCAGGATAACGAGAACACACCGCGCAACACACACACACACACACACACACACACACACACACACACACACACACACACACACACACACACACACACACACACACACACACACACACACACACACACACACACACACACACACACACACACACACCGTATGAGGCCTCCCTTGGAGACATCCGCCGGTCGCTCTCATGTATAATGAGTGGGCTGTCAAGGACTCGGTCAGAGCAGCCGGCTCTGTGGACAGGACCCCTCTGCGGGGGTCAGAGGTCAGGAGACATGCCCTGCAGATGCATCGCCAGGGGATTTGGAGTTCATTAACAGTGCATTAAACCCAAGTGTGTGTGACACCACTCAGTAACCGACTGGAAGTAGGTAGAGTGTGTGTGTTACGTGTGTTTGTATCTGTGTGCGTGTGTTAGTGTGCAAAATCAATGTAAAATGCCTCAGTCTCTGATAACATGAGCTCCTGCACGCTAGATAAAGGACGATGATGAAGGAACCTGAAAGAGCCCCCAGATCTTTTCTGACCAATTAATCCAATTAGTAGCAGGGAACACATAATCTGCCATGTTCCACGTCCCCACAAGTATACACAGGAAATGAGCACCCTATCCCCACCCCGCTGCTACCCCCCATGCCTTAGCCCCCCAAGGCTTCATCTTCCAGAATCACCAACAGCTCAGCAGTTAACACAACACTCCTCTCCTGCTGGCGTCCGCAACAATCCAGCTTCGTCAGGCCGGGTCGAGCTCCTTCACCGCCCGTCCCGCCGTGATCTCAGAGGACAGACTGGGAGGAGGGAAGAGGCCTCAGGGTGTCCCACAGCCCCAGCCTCTCTGCCCGGGTCTGGAGGGGTCAGAGTGGGTCAAACACTGACCCCCCTTTGCTGCTCCATCATAATGGAATAACGATCCCCGGCCAGGAGGGGAGCCTGCCCTGGAGGGACCCCCCTAGAGGGGGTCTGCGCCCCGCTCCCAGGGTTCTGTAGAGGGGGTCCGCGCCCCGCTCCCAGGGTTCTGTAGAGGGAGTCCGCGCCCCGCTCCCAGGGTTGTGTAGAGGGGGTCCGCACCCCGCTCCCTGGGTTCTGTAGAGGGGGTCCGCGCCCTCCAGGGGTTCTGTAGAGGGAGTCCGCCGCCCCGCTCCCAGGGTTGTGTAGAGGGGGTGTCCGCAGCCCGCTCCCTGGGTTCTGTTTCGTAGAGGGGGTTCCGCGCCCCGCTCCCAGGGTTCTGTAGAGGGGTCCCCGCTCCGCTCCCAGGGTTCTGTAGAGGGGGTCCGCACCCCGCTCCCAGGGTTCTGTAGAGGGGGTCCGCGCCCCGCTCCCAGGGTTCTGTAGAGGGGTGCGCGCCCCGCTCCGCGTCCTCTAAGGTCCGAGTCTGGGTTCTGTAGAGGGGGTCCGTGCCCCGCTCCCAGGGTGGTTCTGTAGAGGGGGTCCGCGCCCCCGCTCCCAGGGTTCTGTAGAGGGGGTCCGCGCCCCGCTCCCAGGGTTGTGTAGAGGGGGTCCGCACCCCGCTCCCTGGGTTCTGTAGAGGGGGTCCGCGCCCCGCTCCCAGGGTTCTGTAGAGGGGGTCCGCGCCCCGCTCCCAGGGTTCTGTAGAGGGGGTCCCCGCTCCGCTCCCAGGGTTCTGTAGAGGGGGTCCGCGCCCCGCTCCCAGGGTTCTGTAGAGGGGGTCCGCGCCCCGCTCCCAGGGTTCTGTAGAGG
>OLKM01002004.1:0-2500 GCA_900291075.1 Melanogrammus aeglefinus | reverse complement strand
GAGAAGGCAGCTGAAGAGGACAGAGGAGTGAATGAAAACAGAGGAAAAATAGAGCCACGACAGGGCCAAAGCAGAGGAGGCTAGGAAGAGGGGCCATGGAGAGGATGGGCCAAAACGAAAAGGAGGCTGAGTGAGGATGGAGAGGATTTGCAGGGAAGCATAGGGAGAAATGTGGAAATGACACCCCTTGCATTTTTGAGGGAGGAAGCGCACGATGATAGAGCGCTAAAAGAGAAAGAGCGTTGATTGTTAAAAAACAAGAGAGTGGAGGAGCAAGCTTGGAGGAGGGCACAACAGGCACGGAGCGGCAAGATGCTTAGAAATGATGCAGATTGATGCAGGCAACAGCAGGCTCAAAATGCGGCTTCCCAGGCCATGCTCCTGCAGCGAGTCCAGCAAGCAGCCAAGGGCAAGCGCCTTGCTTGCCTGTTATTTGACAAAATTAAGTAAATTGATCTAACGAGGTATGAGTGGCTGTCTGCTCTGCTGTTGCTTCTAATGAAAGCAAGGCTTATTTACATTTTATGTGAACTCCTTACTTGTTGAAAACTTGTGTTTGTCATTGTCTTACAAATCTTTTTTTTTCTCTTTGGCAGTGAACGCTGGACTTGGAGCATACTCTCCAAAATAAAAAAAATACATTTACATTAAAATATAATATAAGCAAATCATTTAGATGACTGCGTGAATAAATAGGGAAACAGCATATATAATGGCACTGTACACACATGCGTGGACATTGCTCTTTTTTTATTAAGGTGGATAATGGTAAGCATTATTACCCTTTATCATTACTACTATGGGATACATTTATATTCCTAAGCTGTAACCTGATATTTTATCATTACCATACGTAATTGTACAAGGTGTATATCCTAAGGAACCTACTGATATGTTTTATATACCATACCTCATTTACTTTATATCTCTAATGGGTGAACCTTTATTTCTTATCATTACATTACTATATACATCTAGGGTATCCTAAGGTAGGACCTATCATTTTATCTCCTACATTAGGTAGTTACATTATTCCTGAAGGTAGACATTATACCTTATGCATTACATTACTATTCATTATTCCTAAGGTAACCTATATTTTATCAATTACATTACTATTTTACATGTATTCTCTAACGGTAAGCCTATAATCTTATCATTACATTACTATTACTATTACATCTAATGGGTAACCTTATATCTTATCTTAATTTACTTATAGCATAACATACTCATGCAATAATAGTCCTCGAATGCTGTGGAGGATCCATTTTTAAAAATACATGTGACTGTTTTGATTACTCATACATGGCAAGTTGAGTGCATTTTCGTAACAAAGCAGATACAATGTACAGTTTACCTCACTACTCAGCCCATTTTTAAATTTTTCTTAAGTCATGGAAGCTTTAAAATAGTTTGCGATGTCTCCAACATCGACTCTACAGACACTCTCACTTCACTCATGCCTTGCTGGAATTGCCATCATCTGGGGAGTGTGAGATTGCATTTCTAAATGGAGGCCGTGGAGGTGGTGAACTGCAGTGGTATATTGCGGGATCTCGTGCATATAGGCACATTCTGGATGTCCGCAGGGATCTGCATGTCTTTTCCAGCACATGGTAGCAACCAGGTCTTCTAAACACAGGCCAGAATTCATGTTTCCTTCCCTCTGCATACCAAAATAGGTTATAACATGTATCACATTCAGAACTCTAGCGAATAGGAGTAGACTCTAAATTGTGTTGCCCCCCGCCGCCCCATGTAACAGTCGTTCACAGTGTGAGAGGCTAACCTTACCTATGGACCATGCAGATTGGCGATTAGGCCATTTTGGGATGGCACTTGCCGTGGATTTTAGGCTGCTGTACCCTTTTTGTGGCCATTGTTACAACTACCCGTTTGGTTTAATCCCGGGATCTGGCGATAGGTCGGACTGTGCCGTCAATCAAAGCCAAAACATTTGTCCATGGTGCGCCCATTCGTGCGGATGCAGTCCGCCCATATTGTTTTGCAAAAGGTGGGCGACTGGATTTCAAAATACTGCTTGCTTCACTCAAGTAATTTTGTGATGGTGAATATCGTATAAGAATCCGGCACTGCCAATTCGTTGCCATTACACAAGACTGGTACTGCGTCGCTGCCAAATCGCATGGCATCATGTCGCTGTACGGCATGGCAGTTTGCCAACCATCTTCAGTAGAACTGCACTAGCGCCTCTGTTGCCATCCACCACACTTCTCTGGCTCGTAGACGACACTCGGTGGGTATGCGAGAGCCTCCACCAAGCAGTGGTTGTCTCGCTTTTCTTACCCGGAAACGTCCGCAACGCATTCCCCATCGTCCTTTCACTTTCGACAGATTAAAGGGCTATTAATCGCTTGTATGGCAAGTCCTAAATGTGCTGGACCGGGGTCTGCTTCGTCTGGGAGTAATACAAACTTCCTCGTCTCGTATTAAGTTGGTCCTCCAACGCAACTATCAAATTGTTCTCGCGCATTCT
>OLKM01002003.1:80937-86412 GCA_900291075.1 Melanogrammus aeglefinus | reverse complement strand
TTCGCTGGACGTTAAGGATCGAAAACCGGAACCCTTTGGACGCGCTCTCCTTAGCCATGAGCCATGATTCAGCCAGATAAATGAGTGTGTTTTATTGAGTCAACGGACCGTGACACCAGAGTGACAGGCAGGGGGTACGGTTAGTGTAAGGGTGTGTACCTGTGTGTGTCTGTGTGTGAGGGGATTTGTGTGTGTTAGTGTGTCTGTGTTTTAGTGTGTGTGTGTGTGTGTGTGTGTGTGGGTGTGGGTGACTGTGTGTGTGTGTGTGTGTTGTGGAGAGAGGTGTGATGGGGGGGGGGGGGGGACAGACTTATGGGACAGGAAATAAAGTGCGCTGTCAGTCAGTCGGCCATTTTGCGCCCAGGCGGAGTCACCCCCCCCGCTCCCAGGTTATTGCTTATTGTTTACTCTCTTCGGAAAGGTCAGAGTTCACTGCGACCACATCTATTTTCCTTTCTATCGCACACCCCCCCCCCTCCTCTCCCCTCCATTCTTCTCTCGCCCTGCGAAGGGGGAACAAAGAACGCAGCGGTGGGGGGCGGGGGTGTGGGTGGGGGTGTGGGTGGGGGGAGAGGGAGGAGGGTGAGGCAGAATTAGAAAAAAAAAATACAGAAAGGGAGAGCAGTGATCAGACAGCGCTGATAAGAAATGGAGGGGAGGGGGGAGTTGGCGAGGGATGGTAGGAGGGAGAGAGAGGGAGGGAGGGGGGGGGAGGCGGCTGTGCGCTTTGGGGTGATGTGTGTATTCAACTCCAGGCCGACTCCTCTTATGCTAATACAGCCAATTTCCTCTTTTATTTCATTTCTGGAGCCGAAATCTGCGATCTGCGATAAGGTTGCCGTGGCGACCGCCTGTTCCCCGGGCGGATGCGGGCAGCCATGTGATGGAGATGTGTAAGTCGAAGGGAGCAGCAGGGAATGAATAATTTAAAACTCCACCAAGCTGGAGAGATAAGAGAGCGCAGGGCTGAGGCCCTCTCTCTCTCTCTCTCTCTCTCACTCTCTCTCTCTCTCGTGCACGCACATCCACACACACACACACACACACTCACAATATCTATCCCTCTCCCTCCATCTCTCTCTCTCGCCCTCCTCCACTATCTATCTCTGCGCCTCACCATTCCCAACTCCCAACCTTCCCCCTCCTCCTGCCTAGCCCCCCCTCCCGCCCCCCCTTCCCCCGACATCCCTTCTGCCATCTCTCTCTCTCTCTCTCTCTCTCCCGCTCTCTCTCTCCCGCTCTCTCTCTCTCTCTCTCTCTCTCTCTCTCTCTCTCTCTCTCTCTCTTCTCTCTCTCTCTCTCTCTCTCTCTCTCTCTCCTCTCTCTCTCTCTCTCTCTCTCTCTCTCTCTCTCTCTCTCTCTCTCTCTCTTTATCCTTCCCTTACTCTCTGACCAGCTAAAGCTTCCTTCTACCGAGCTCGCTGACCTCCAAGGTCAAGGGCATGATGGGTAATGGAACCAGTGATTAAGGGGGGGGGGGGGGGTGGGCTAACATGGATGGATGAATTGGGCGAGGCGGCCGTCGGTCGCAGTGTATTCCCAGAATGTTCCACCGGGTTTCCGAAACGCTGACTTCAATGGTGTGCGTTTGTTTTTTTTTGTTTTTTTTACCAGCATGCTAATAATCCCGCGCGGTGCTGCGGCTGCCAAGCTCCAACAACCGAGCCCTCACTTGAGAGGGGAGGGGGGGGGGGGGAGCTCTCCTCGAAAAGTTAAGACCCACTAGGCCTCGTGTCGCGCTCACATCGCACACTCATTCACACACTCACCGGCACAAAAGCCCCCGTGAACGGGGCACAATGGGCCCCGGGCACTTGAATGTGTAACACATGCCTGGAATAGTGGAGTGTTTCAGGCTCAGCGGTGCTACTATGTAAACACGGCAGACTTGCGGGGACGCAATGTCCTCAGATGGCTGTGCGCATGTGTGTGTGTGTGTGTGTGTGTGTGTGTGTGTGTGTGTGTGTGTGTGTGTGTGTGCGTGCTTGCATGTGTCTGAGTCGTTGTGCGCTTTGCAGGGGACCGAGACGGAGGCGCTGGGATGTGCGATGGCGTGTCGAGTTGTGTGTTGTCTTAACCCATTTTTTTCTTCTGAAGCAACAGAGATGTTCCTTTCTCGTCTGAGAGTCAGAGGTGAGGAACAGTTCAATCACGCTTATTAAGGAGGGTGAATCGAAAAAGAATTCAGCCGCAATAGAAACTAACAAATAACCACTGTCTCAAGTGTTGTTCATCAGGGGCCCGGACCTTCAAACAGGTTGACGTGTGTTTATTGTTATCATATTTTCCATTTTCTTTATGTTCTTGGCCTCCCCTTGACCGCAAAACTGTTTTCATTCGACAGCCATGGTGCAAGGCTTTTGTCGCCATGGAGATAAACCTTGTCGCCGTTTTAGAAAACATTTCCTGGGTCACGTCTGGGTGAAGGGTTCAGGGAGGGGCGTGCCCGGCTTTACACCCGCCAACCCCCCCCCCCCTTTCTCATTCCTACCTGGGTGCACGGTCGGTCATCCTCAAAGACACAAGCGGATAATCGGGAGCGAGAATAAAGCTGATTCATAAACACACAGGGCGCCCACACAGGTGATGTCAACCCAGGCATGTCGTCTTCATCCATCTGGCGCCAGGCGGCCCGCCGTGACACACACACAGACACACACACACACACAGAAATACACTCTCACACACACGCGCGCGAAAATACACACGAAGACACACCCAATGACACACACACAAGACACACACACGGAAATACAAACACATAAACACACAAAGACACACATGCACACGAAGACACACATATACACACAGAAATACAAACACAAACACATCCACGAACACACACATACGTGAACACACACACACACACACACTCACTGACGGACACACACACAAACACACACTCACACGAAAACACACACGTACAGATGCAAATGCAAACACTCAAAACAAAACTTGGGGGAATAGCAGAGACAAAAGTCTATCTTTTCAAATGAACAATATTTTCTCAAACCATCAACAACGTTTTCTTTGTTCCCCTCCATAGTTTAACAGCAGCATGTGGTCCGCTACCGTCCCTGACACCCCCCCCCCCCCCACCCATTCAACGACCTAAAGCCTTCCACAACACAAGGGTGGGTCGGTGAGGATGCTCTGTGGGGGGGGGGAGGGTTATCAGGTAGGGTGTTTTGTCTGCGGCGCATGGCGGCGAGATCCAGCATGTCGTCTTGACACCGAGACGAACCCCTGCCAGCCCCCCAGAGATGTTGTGTAGACGGGCACGTACATTCGGGGAAACAACAATAACAGGTATGGTCATAGAAAGAATAACAGATATTTAAACAAAGAGAATACCCACAAAAGAAGAGAAACACACCACACACACACAAACACACGAATAAACACACTGACATATCCACACACACACCCACACCCACACCCACACACACACAATTGTCCCCAGTCCTAAGATGGCAGGGGAAAGGTGTGCATGGGGTCTAGCTGAACGGGAGGCGACTCCGGCTGCAGTACCCTTACCGGACACATGGTGGCACTACATACTTATTGGAGGCCCGCAGCTGTTCTATCGCGGTCTCCGTTCGCCACTGAACGTATACACTCTCCTGAAGCAGATCAAGGTAAATACACACACAAGTACACACACACACACGAATGCATACACATCTCAGACACTCGGATACTTCTGATTACATTGATAATACCGAAAAAATATTGGCCCATAGAAAATAATACGACAGTGCGATAAGGAAGAGGGCTATCTTCCCGGATCATGATACCATACTAAACGCACGCGGAATATCAACCCCTTACAAACAAGAAATAAGAACCTGCACCTCACGTTACTGAAATGACAAAAAAACGACCCTCACATCCTCCATCTAATACTATTGAAACCGAGTAGCTCAAAACATCTCCTATCTTGATGTGTTAGCGCTGGGAAATCAGCAGATTTTTTTCTTTACTTCTTCCAAGCACACGCTCGTTTACAAAGTAGATTTTTCGGCTAGTTGCTAGCTGAAAACACATTAAACCTAGCAGTTTTAGGCTTTGAGGCTGTTCTGTGTGTGTGTGTGTGTGTGTGTGTGGTGGTGGTGGTGGTGGTGGGGGGGGGGGGTATTATAATTTCATTAAACAGGATATGAGCTCTTCTTTTCTCCTGACTATTAATCTAGATTAAGTTTTGTTTGGATATATTCACAAATAGACGTTGAAAGTATGAAGTAAATTAAACAGACACACTGCACTCATCAAAACCCATTCGTACAGGGTCAAAAATATCACGTTATTTTTTGTTCCTCATTCAAACGTCATTATCTCTTTAATTAAATTATTCCCCAAATGATTATTAATATTTATTTTTTTCGTTGTTGTCAAAACTCTAATCAATGTTAAAGGAATATAATAGTGTTAATATATTTGTTTTCAATGGGGAGATTTGGGCTGAGAGGCGCATCAAACTGTTGAAAGGCACTAGATTTACATTCCAATTTGTTTAATTATAGAAGCCTTGCGATCATCTCTATCTACACTGGGAGTGTATGGCTGTGTGTGTGTGTGTAAAAAAAAAAAAGAGTGTAGTAGGGGCCTCAATTAAATCTGATGCTAATTAAATCTGATCTTGTTTTGTGTATTAATCAAGCGTCAATTTTAATCTAGTGAATACACACACTGCCGCAATAAGCAATCCGGATACAGTGGAGGGAGAGAGAAAGAGGGAGAGAATGAGGGGAAAGCGAGGAATTACTTTAATTTCATGCTTGTGATGAATGTTTTGGTATTATTATTATTCTTGATTCGGCTGAGTTGCATTAGTTCCCTTCTCCCCTCTTCTCTGTGTTTCCTCATGCAATCCGAGCATCGGGATGACGGCTTGCCGTCGCTAAACGCCTGCACACGCATAAAAGAGACGACAAGACGCCATGCGCGAGACGAGCCCCGGCGTACGGGTGAGGAGACTTCACTGAGAAACTCTCTCCTGCATCTCTTCTGCAGGGGGAGAAGGGCCGTGTGTCTGTAAGTAACACCGTCGCCTTTGTCTTTATGGATGTTTGGTTATGGTGTGGACGGCTGAGCTTTTTCTTGTGTTGGTTAGTCCTCATATTAGAGAGACTCCTGTGACTGCACCTGTGTCAGGGCCAGATGCTGTTCAAAATTGGGTGTCGGGTGTGTCTGTGTGTGTTTGCGTCTATGGTTTGGTGGTTTAAGTTTAACGTACCCCATTGTGTGTCTGTGTGTGTGAGAGAGTGTGTGTGTGTCTGTGGGAGTTGAATGCGTGCGTGTATGTCAATGCATGTGTGATATGTATGTGTGGGAGTCCTTGTGTCCACTCTTGCCACGCTCGTGTATGTGTGTGTATGTGTATTCTTTACACACACACGGTAAAGGTGTCATAACCATCCCCCCCCCCCCCCCCCAACACACACACACACACACACACACACGCAACACACTTAT
>OLKM01002003.1:70937-75937 GCA_900291075.1 Melanogrammus aeglefinus | reverse complement strand
ACACACACACACACAGACACATGCGTATACTTGACAACACACAGTCGTTAGCACACACATACACGCACACACGCATATGCTTAAAAACGTACACACAATATTCTCAAACACTACATACAGAGTCTCACATGCACTCATATGTATATGTACAGGCTCAAACATACACACACCACACACACACACACACACACACATATCAATATGCTTAACCCCACACAGTTCTACACACACACACACACACACACACAAACATGTGTGTATGCTTAATCATCCACATGCACAACCATGCAAATGCTCAAACACTACATGCACGTTCCCATATACACTCATGTGTTTGTACATGCTTTCACACACACACACACACACACACACACACACACACACACACACACACACACACACACACACACACACACACACACACACACACACACACACACACACACACACCAGAGAGTCTTCTTCACATGAGCAGACTCTGATACTATGGTGCTTGGGTGCCTGGTGTTAGAAACCAAACCAGTGCTCTTATGTCTCAGGTGTCAACAGGAGTCAGGTGAGCACTAGTCATGGTCCCGGTCTGCCTGGTGAACCTTGAACTTCACTTCCTGTGTGGCTTTGATGAATCAAATCACAAAAACACAAAACCAATTATTTTTGGGCTTATTAAGGCTCAGCTTTGTACTTGTAGACATGGGGAGATATGAACACTGGTGTGGTGTGTGTGTGTGTGTGTGTGTATCGTGTGTTTTGTGCTTGTGTGTGTGTGTGTGTTGTGTCTGTGGGTGTGAATGTGTGTGTGTGGTGTGTGTGTGTGTGTGTGTATCTGCCTCTTTGTGCTTGTGTGTGTGTATGCGTTTGCATTTGTTCCTATCTGAGTCAGTCTATGTGTACGTGCACCTCGGCATGTGTGTGTGTGCATAGACGAAGTGTGCAGTCGGGCAACATTGTGTACAGAATGGTACAGAATGTTATCCATTTACAGCCATTAGATGCTCATCAATGGGCCGGAGAGGTGCTCGCCCTGGTCAAGGAGGAGCAGAAGAAGTAAAGAAATGGTTAAGCTACGGGCCGGACCACCTGCAGGCCTGCGTGGGGGTGGCTGGTTAACGAACCAACCGACAACATAACAGACATGAAACCATGACTCATTCGTGATCCGTTTCATATGCCGGATTCAGTCAGCGATGCATTCGTGATCTCTTCCATATGTCGAATTTAGTCGAAGACATGAGAGTGAGAAAGAGTGAATGTCAGAGTTGGCACCCCCTCGATTGTGTAAAGATCCGGCCGTTGTCTTCTATTATTTACACCTGTGGCTTGGGATGGAGTGTGTAAACGTGTAAGGAGTCAGAAAAAAGAAGAATGTAATGTTTCAACAGGTTCTGTCCACGTAAACGTGAGGCTGGCCGCCAGGTCAGCACCGTCTAGATTTAACTTGAAAAGAAGTGTGGAAACGGAAATAATACACTCTGCCGTGACTGAGAGCTGGGATCCTGCAAGCTTGTGGTCGTATATGGTGACAGGTTTGCTGTGTGTGTGTGTGTGTGTGTGTGTGTGTGTGTGTGTGTGTGTGTGTGTGTGTGTGTGTGTGTGTGTGTGTGTGTGTGTGTGTGTGTGTGTGTGTGTGTGTGTGTGTGTGTGTGTGTGTGTGTGTGTGTGTGTGTGTGTGTGTGTGTGTGCGCCCGCGTGTGTGTGTTTGAAATATTGTGGTCTTACCTCATGATTTGATGATTATGATGGGTTATTTTGTTTTGCAATGCACCTAACCAAATTTCCACTTCGTAATAATGTATTGAACAAGCACACACACAGACACACACACACACAGAGATCAAGCTAAAATAGGAAATAGCAGAAAAGGAAGAAATCCAAAATGAACAATTAAAACGATAAAAAAATAATAATAATTAAACTTTAATTTTCCCTTTGCCAAACCTGACTTGCAGGGCTGAGGCCTGGTTTTGAGTTCCTCCGAAACGTCCTTTAAGGGCAGTCGGGGACCGTTGCCAATTCCCAGCGGATTTGCCAACGCAAACATGACCCAATCACTCCTTAATCATACACAAATGCCCCTGCATCAAAACACACAACACCCACACAATTCACTTAGTGTCACCGTCCAGAAACGCCAACGATTCTATCTTAATGTCCTGCTTCCTGATTGGGGCATTCTGTTTGGAGTTTTCTTGTTGTTGTTGTTCTGAAGCCATCATCATCCATCATCTACCATGGGAGTCAGACCATAAAACATATCAAATGGGCCTCTGGCAATGGCACCCTTAATAATCGGAGTTCTGAAGTGGAAAAAGAGCGGTCGAAGCTGATCCCGGGAGCAGGGAATGTTTTCTTTCGTGGGTTATTTAAAGCTGAGTTGTCTTTGGCCCGACGAAAAGCCTCGTAAAGGAACACACTCCTTTAACCACAAATGATACACGCACGTACGCACGCACACACACACACACACACAGACCCACAGGTTACGTCTGGAGGTTGTCTTGTTTTTTTTCGGAGTTCCCAGGGCTCACATTAATTTCTGTTAAATGCCTTTTTGATCCCAGGGGAGCTGTCCCCAAAAGCAAAGGCCACGTCGGATCCTTCTGCCAGCCGTGGAGGGGAGGATGTGTGTGTGTGAGAAAGAGAGAGAGGGAGAGAAAAAGCGGGAAAAAGATGGAGCATTTGTTTCCCCTTAGATACGACCACGTGACCTCGTGTCGTGTCTGTTTTTGTGAATGGGTGCGTGCCAACAACTGTCCGACGATCTCTGCTCGTGCAATTACAACGTTTGGCGCCAAATCGCAGAGTCAAGACTCGACATCCAGTATAAACAGACCTTCTCTTTTTTATATATATATAATTATTTTTCTCTTCATCCCCCCCCTCTCAAACACTTTCACTCTCGTTCTCTCTTCCCAAGTTTCCTCCTGCGTTTGTTCCCTCGCTCACCTTCCTGATGCTATCGCGTGGCGTATGGTGGGCGGGGGGAGGGAGAGGGGGGGGAGAGAGAGGGGGGAGAGAGGGGGGAGGAGGGGTTCCTCGGGACCCGGGCTCGTCTCCGCGGTCGAGAGTGGTGGAAAGGAAAATAAAGCCGTCATTAATTAGCAAGCGCGGCGTTCCTCCTTTTAGCGGTTTGTTATTGCTATGTCTGAAGCGGGCCGGCGGGCGGGCGAGAGAGAGACAGAGCCAGGGAGAGAGAGAGAGAGAGAGAGAGGGAGAGGGAGAGAGACAGAGAGAGAGAGAGAGAGAGAGAGAGAGAGAGGGAGACGGATGGATAATTGATCGACAGGGCCGGTTGGACCAGGCAATGATAATCAATAGTGACACATGTTTTCTACCCTGGCTGTAGCTCATAAACATCTCTGGTGAGAGACCGCAGGGTTACATTGCCGCCTGGGTATGCAGGCTTACGCTCTGACACCCGGGCCCAGAGAAAACAACCCGCAGCTTCATATTTAGAAGAAAGAAAGTGAGAAAAAGCACCATAAATATATCAATAATATTACATAGCGTCGTAATTGTATTAACATTACGCTTCAAACTGTGGCTTTCGAAGTGCCCCGAGGCAAAACCAACATGGCGGGACGGAGGGTTGGTTGCTTTGTTGAACGTTTTAGAGTAGACTATAGAAATAGCAAAACCCTGGCTCCTCTGAAGGATCGTTGGACCATCTGCACAGTGGGAGTCGTAGCACACACACACACACGCACACACACACACACATTACGCTCATGCAACGGCAAACAGGCGTATCAAATTGAAACATTCGCTCACAAATTTCTGAATCAGATTTGCCGTTATGTGCCGTCTCTCCGTGGTCCAGGTAAACACAGTCGCAACGTCTTTCTAAATAAATGAGCAAAGGATTGTTTGGTTTGCAATTTTATTGTACGGTATGACGACGTTGTATACGCCATGGGTGATTCCTTACGCATGACATGGATGTTGGTGGTCCCTTGTGTGTGGGGTGAGGGGGGAAGGACATGGGCCCAACATATTGGACAAGGAAGAAGGGACGCATGGGTCACATGCCAATAACTAATGCCCTCCATCACAGGAAATGACCCTCCGCACACTTTGGCCTGTAATTAATGCATTAGAGAGGTCAAAGGTTATGTAAGCACCGCCTGTTCTCTGTAGGAGAGTAGGCGGGGCTTGTCTAGCCCGGAAACTGAGGCAGCCATACGTTGTCATTTTGACGTTGATTTGAAAAGAGCCCATCCAATAGAACGGCTTGTACTAAGAATTCAGTTAAACCGATCAGTGCACTTCATCTCTCGTCTCGTACGATACACACCACCAACACTGACGGGTATTTTACCCAACGTTTTTTAATCCAGCGTCTCCCGGTCGTTTTATCCGCCGGGACAGCGGAAAAAAACGAGCAAGACCTGTCGCTTGTGCGACTACATCCACTGTTTGTTTTCATATGTTAGAAAACCTACAACCGACGTTAACGCTGAAAAAATAAACCTCTTTCAGAGGGCATAAAACATTAACACCAGCTTCCTTTGTTAGTCACGTTTTTTCGCTGCGGTCACGGTCGCCCACAAAGCGGCCCACCTGACAAATTCCCAATATAACCCCTGATTAGCGGTACTATAAACACTTTGTCTAAACGTTTTCAGGATACATCACTCCGACTGTACTTTTTACCCCGGCTCTCTCCCCTCACTCGGTGTTTTCCTGGAGAACAGAGCTGGGTATATATATTACACGACTGACCTGAACATTCGCTCATGATCCTACATGGCTTGGGGAGAAAATTGTAAGTTACTGAAGTTGTGTTTAGATAGAGGCCCTCACAGCGGCGGTGGCAGGGTGGTGGCGAGGCAGGGAGTCAGGCGATAGAAAGTCACGCAATGTGCCACTTAACGGAAGCCATTATTCTTTATTTACACTTTAATGCGGCCGTGAACGGCACATTACGGGGGCATTCATCTGCCAGGTTTCCCCGAGTCACACACTTTACTTTTATATTGCTCTCTCTCTCTCTCTCTCTC
>OLKM01002003.1:67500-68749 GCA_900291075.1 Melanogrammus aeglefinus | reverse complement strand
GGGGGGATAGACAGTTGAGTCATATTTCAGGGCTGATTGGAACTGACAAAGTGTTATTGGAGGGACGGTTCCCCACAGCATTGTTTGCTTTACAAAGTCACGGCCGGATTTATTATGACTGAAAAACATTAGCGGGATCGGAAGCGGGGGGGGGGGGGGGGGTTCTGGCTGCAATGTTGGGGATACAGAGAAAAGAGGTAGGTGGTAGCAAAACGGTGAAAAAAAAAAGGTTGGCCAGAAATACAGAGATGTATTAGCGGTGATACAATGTTAATTGTTTAAAAAAAAGTTATGACAGAGTGCACTGCAGATGGCGGCTGCGCAGAAAGGCAACCACTGAGCAACAGGACTATAAAGCTGTCAGCGCGCCGGGGCCTATATTTATCCGTGGCCCCACTTACAGAGACAAATGGCCAACATTCTGCCACTTTTAGTGCTATAGCCGTCGCCGCTAACCACACTGCGGAGATATTAGCATGGATTTTCGTGAGTTAGGAAAACCTCCCTTTTCATCGCTTTAAGTTTCCCGCTCGATCCATCTTCCCTTTATGAGTTTGACCCATCTTTCTTCGTGTTTATTTTTGTTTGTCTTTATTTGGTGACAGAAACTGTTACCGTGGCCTAACAGTGGCCTTTAGGCGCTGTAAAGATGTCAGCGCTATAGCGACAGTTTGCTAGCTGTCATGTCCAACGTAGCGAACCGACTAGGAACTCCGAGCGGCGGGTTGTGGCTGTGAGCACAGCTAGAAACAACAGAAGAGTAGGGGGGAAAAAAGGAACGAGAGCGGGGCACTCTCTCTCAACCCAGGGCAACCACTCCTGCGGCTAGTGTTTTCATAGTTAATGGAGGCTAAGCTAGCGGTATTTAGCTAACCTCTGCGTGACCTCCCCTCACGCCCGTTACCGCTGCTAACGCCGAGGCTATTGGGGGGGACCTCTGCACAGAGAACCAGCGGGAGGCTGGTGATGAGGAGGGCGGGGGGGGGGGCGAGAGGAGGGGACGGAAGTGGAAAAGGGAGGGGAGAATGGAGTGACAGAATTGGACGTGCGAGCGAGGCTTTGGCTAGCCAGCGCTGTCCCGTGTTGTCCTTTCGTCTGGAGCCGCGAAGCGGGACCGACCACGTACTAGGACTACCCATTTAACAACTCCCATGTGGATGAAGGGTTTCAGCCGTAGCCAACATGCAGCAGCAGAGGTGGCCCCCATGGGAGTTGGAGCAAGTACCTGAAAAAGTGTAGCATGACCACA
>OLKM01002003.1:45000-65000 GCA_900291075.1 Melanogrammus aeglefinus | reverse complement strand
AGCGACACGTGGGCCTCCTCCGTTCACTGTCCCCTCCCAGACCCCAGACCCCAGTCCCTCAAACACCGAAGCCAATCAAAAAGGGGGCTGGCCTTTTCCTTTTTCTGGGTGATTTTTTTGAAGAGGGAGATAAATTCAGGCACTGATCCCTCATGCGGGTTAGCCGCCTGGGTCACAGGGTCACCGCAGGGTCGGCCTAGATCTGCTGATCTAGCGGCGATTAGCCTAATACGATTAGCCGTGATACGACACGCTAGCTAGCACCAGGTGTGGATGAAGGAACTCTGTGGTCGTCTGCCTGGGAGGGAAGGTGGTCTCCCGGGGTGGTTTTTGTTTTTATGACACGCGTAGAAGAGGAAAATTTCAGTTTGATACACTTTGTCGAGACTTTGGTCATATAGTCTAAAAGTCTTGGCAATGTAGTTAAGTGTTTTTGTATTCATGGGTTAAAAAATAAGTTGCTGAGCAGAACACTGAGCAGAGTAACGAATAAATCCGAAAACACAGAATACAGAACAGAAATACAGACCAAGAGGGCAGATGAGGACTGATGCCTACTTGACCTTTGACCCTGTGGTAGCTGGGAGTCCCGATAAATTGACTCGGCAGTCAGACGCTGTTGGTTCTGTCTAGAAATGCCAGCTGTGATATATGTTTTCCTAGGACTGCTGGTGAGAAAGGAAGTGAGGAGGGGGGGGGGGGGGGGCTTGAAAAAGGAGGGAATACCATTTATTTTTTATCTGACGGCCAATACCGGAGTCTGCACGAACCACACGGCTTCAGTGAGCGCTGGGCTGACAGTATGTATATGAAATATGTGCTACCAATGGCAGTTTTTAATTATATATTTTCTGCCCCCCCCCCCCAGATATATCTATCGTTATAGTCTCCAGTGAGGCATGTTTTTGAGTGAACATATTGTTGGACAGAATTTGTCAACAAACATCTAATTCCCCATTTCATGCTATTAAGAGATATTGTCGGCACTTTCATTGATCTTGTGATTCTAATTTAGGGATGAGCTGATCTTTCACTTTCACATTCCAAGAACCTGGCATTCTCAAATATAAGGCACATCTGTGCTTAAATTTGTAATCACCCCCTTACATTTATTTCACTTAAATTAAACTCATTTCTAAAAGGCCATCCAGGGACGGTTCTTGTGCGAGTGTATCAGAATGCACACACACACGCGCATGCACGTGGCGGTCAGTGTGAACATAGAGAGAGTGAGCGAACAAGGCTGTATTGATGCCGCAGGTCTGGTGGGCGCAGGTGTTTATGACACACAGATCTGCCTCACATCTCGTATCTGCTTGTCTATCTGTCCCGTCTGCTCATCAGTAAGAGAAGTACGCTTTGTTGTATCACACACACACACACAGAAACAGACACACACACACTCGTGTTACCTCAACAATACACCGTTTGGACTCCCGTGCAGGGCAGCACTTTGACCTGGTTTCCTGCAAAGGACTGTGGGAATAACCCTGGTGTAGATTTACAAACACTAACTGCTGTTATTTTTCTGTTCATATCTAAGCCAAATCAGTTTATTTTTAATTCATCTAATCACTAATTACTAGTTAGCTGAAAATCTATGTGTAAAATCTAAAGTGTCCCTTTATTTGAATATTTTTATATAAAATAAAATAAATATCCTTGTCACTTTATGTACTTTTATACAATTTAGTGAGTCAACATTAAGTCATAATATTTTTTGTTTTAATTTATTATGCTGAATTATGAGTGAACACTATTTATTCAGAAGATGTATGTTATTTACTTTAGTTTGCAAGTTTTGTACAGTTTCCCTTATTCTACTCTTGTAACTGCAAATATTTAAACTTTACGGAACATTAATTGAACTATAAAACAGATCAATTGCAGGCCCCCAATAATAAACATAAATGAACACAACGACAGCCGCAACACAAACTGATCAGCATTCCCCTGTCGGGAGTTGCTTCTCGCGCTACACGGCTAGCTAGCCCACCCTGGACCCTATCCGAAGCTCTACGCTCAGAGAGAGAATTCACAAAGTAGCCCCTGTTGGAACACCTGGGTGCCCCAGAAGCCCACCTCCTGGACCCCGAGGTCCCGGGGCCACAGCCGGGGCATCCTCCACGCAAACCCAGGGGCCGCGGGGCCCTTTGTCCGTGGGGCGCCGTGCCTTATCGTGTTCCCTGCTTCCACACGGCGCGCTGTAAGCAAATACCGCAACTACACGGGGTCCTCGCAGCGATCCCGCCCGCAAGTGTGTAAGAGCCTAAACGCAATTCATCGGGGGGGGGGAGGGGCGAACGTGATCCGTGTGTGTGCGTGCGTGCGTGCGTGCGTGCGTGTGTGTGTACGTTTGCGTGCGTGACAGACTGGACATCCACGGCGGACACTGTAGCTAGAGATGAATGGCACACCTGGATCCTTCAGGAGCTCAGCCCCCCCACCCTGAATCCCCTGACCCCCCAACCTTTCACCTGTAACTGTAAACCTGCAAATACTGGAATAGCACAGTAATGAAGACGCCCAAGTACAGCTTTTATGTGTGTCTGTGTGTGTGTGTGTGTGTGTGTGTGTGTGTGTGTGTGTGTGTGTGTGTGTGTGTGTGTGTGTGTGTGTGTGTGTGTGTGTGTGTGTGTGTGTGTGTGTGTGTGTACGTGTGTGTGTCATCCGTGGACTCCCCATTACCTCGGAACCACCAAGGTAATACCGCTCGTTAATTGAAAACGCAAAACTTCCGTTGCACACACACAGGAGCGGAGCGAACAATAGTCTTGTTTTGTCCTTTGGTCCGTCTCGAACAAAGGACCCAGGAAGTGTGTAAAAAAAAACAAAAAAACTGCAGAGACCAGCTGCAAAGTACATTAGGCCGGACCGGGAGTACCGCCTAGCGACCGATGAGCTCGGAGAGTGATTGGGTTCTGTGGTGAGCTCATTAGAATGAGCCAGAACAAGAGCCTGGACATGCCGCGTTGAGAGCGCCGTCAAGCTATTGCTGGTCTCATTGTTAGCGCTTCCCGTCGTTTTGGTTTTGGTTTTTTGTTTTTCTTTGGACATGCTCGCCTGGGGACTAATCCGCCCGTCAACACTCGCATTAATGGCCTAATTGGTCCCTTCTCGTCCAGTCACAACGCAGGGCCCCCCGAACGCCATGGAAACCGCTAAGCCCCCTGAGCGACCTCTCACTCACAGCCGGACAGAAAGTCTTGCGTGCTGCCACGGCAACGTGTCTCTGTTAATGAAACACGGACAGACCCGAATACACACGTTGACACACACACACACACACACACACACACACACACACACACACACACACACACACACACACACACACACACACACACACACACACACACACACACACACACAAACACACACAGTCAACAGAAGGTTCACACACACGCGTACTGCATTTCACGTCGTTCACAGAAACACATACGCAGGATCACACACACACACACATACACACACGTTGATGTGGGCTAATGCACACACACACTCAACAGACACGTACAAACACTTGCACACTACCTCACTACCCTTGCACTCATTCAGTAATTCTGTAATTTCTATTTCTTCTCATCAGTGACACTAGAAGTACAGAGGGATGTGCACTGGGTTTACGGGTTTAACGTAACATAATATGCTGTCAGGCGTCGGGGAGAAGTAATGATAATTGAAGGAAAAAGGCCGGATTACATGGAGACTGAAAGGAAAAAGGACATCCACTTGGGGAAAATGTCAGAACGTACAGAAATATATATCCGTTTTTTTGTGCAAAAGTCAGGACTTGATTCGTCATTAAGTGCCTGCAAGTGTCTATAGATTATGTCAACATGTATAACTTAAAACAGTGCACGACCGTCTGACGTGGAAGAACCGGCTCAACTCAGAGTGCTTAAGTGTGGGTCCGACTGCCAAGCCTAACCAGCAATCAATGGCTGCCTCTCGTATCCCACTGATGTCCAATTTAAAAAAGGTTTAATGTACGCTCGCATTAGAGAGCAAGAGATAGAGCTGGAGTTTTCTACGTAATGTGTATGTCGATACGCATGAACTCATTGTCAACGGCATCATCATCATCCTCATCGTCATTAACTCCATACGTGATGATGAATCGAAGAATGGAATCAATAAAGAATCCCTGGTGATGACATCACTAACGTGGATTGGATCGAGCAGTCTTGTTGCACAGGGCAACTAAACAAAACAAACAGAGGTCTTAGGTCATGAACCCGCGTGGCAGCCGCAGAAACCAGTTAAAACCAGCAGGAACCCCTATACCTCACTTTACCCTGTTTTGCTCTCTGTCCTGCCTCTCTTTCTCCCCCCTTCCTCTCTTTCCCCCTCACCATGCATCTATCTCTCTCCCTTTCTCTCTCCTTTACCCAAACATGGATTAACTATCGTGTCGCCGTGGCAAAACATCACACTACACATTAGCTGTGCCAAGTTAGCTAGCCAAAACTTGGTGAGCATATGCATTCAAAAACTTCATCCCCACTTTC
This sequence comes from Melanogrammus aeglefinus, assembly GCA_900291075.1. Lineage (NCBI taxonomy): Eukaryota > Metazoa > Chordata > Actinopteri > Gadiformes > Gadidae > Melanogrammus > Melanogrammus aeglefinus. The sequence goes on along the minus strand of OLKM01002003.1, from coordinate 60,489 downwards.
GAAACTCTTCACAGATAACGTTCATTGCAATTAGGTTGACGTGCAGCCGGGTGTCAAACAGAGTGAGAGCACAACACAGAGAGAGAGAGAGAGAGAGAGAGAGAGAGAGAGAGAGAGAGAGAGAGAGAGAGAGAGAGAGAGAGAGAGAGAGAGAGAGAGTGTTTGTGTGTGTGTGTGTGTGTGTGTGTGTGTGTGTGTGTGTGTGTGTGTGTGTGTGTGTGTGTGTGTGTGTGTGTGTGTGTGTGTGTGTGTGTGTCAGGTAAAAATATGTTGGCCCCGCGCGGAGAGAGGTCAACCACAGTGCGAACGGCGCTATCAGCACACCAAGAGGTTTTAGCCGGCTAAATTAGTGAGATTAGCCGTATGTGAAGCGTCTACAGGTGGACACGGTTATTTCATCATTTCCTAAACTTTAATTAAATCAGCGATAGAGAGAGGAGAGGGAGAGAGAGAGGAGGGGGAGGGGGATGGGGGAGATGGGAGGTGAGAGGGCTGGGGATAAGGGAGATGGAATAAAGCAGAGCGAGAGAGAGAGAGAGAGATGTTTGAGAAAGGGATGAGAAGGAAGAAGAGGCAGCGCGCATTTCCGACCCGTCGAATGACTGGCAATTTGTCTACTCAATTGTTTAATATTCATAACTCTTCAAACTCATTAAGAAATATTGTCCAACATAATGACAGACAGACATAGACCAAGACTAAACAAAACACTGTTCATTTGTCTATAGTCCAAACGATGAGTAACTGAACTACAAACACATGGACAATGGCATACATGAGGCGGGTTTACACCCACACACACACACACTGGTGCTTTGTGACCACCCCAGCCTATTGACCAAAGGTTAGGGCTTACTATGGGGGTGAGCAGAGAGTGTGGTCTAGCCGAGGTAAGTCACTGCATGTGTGTGGGAGGAAGGGAGGGGGGCGAGAGAGCCCGGCATGAGTGAGAGCGAGAGAGAGGGGCCGGTGTTTCTTTTTTCCTGTGTCTATGTGTGTGTGTGCGTGTGCGTGTGTGTGTGTAACTGAAGCTGTCACTGGGCTCGGGGGGTCACCTCCCCAAAGCACGCCGGCTGTCTCTTTTAATAGACTAAACACATATGTCTCTCTCCACCACCACATGACCAGGAGCGAGAGAGAGAGAGAGAGAGAGAGAGAGAGAGAGAGAGAGAGAGAGAGAGAGAGAGAGAGAGAGAGAGAGAGAGAGAAGAGAGAGAGAGAGAGAGAGAGAGAGAGAGAGAGAGAGAGAGAGAGAGAGAGAGAGAGAGAGAGACGAGGGGAGGAGGGAGCGGGAGGGAGGGAGGGGGGGGGTGAGGGGGTGGCGGCCATGAGCCTGACCTGTCTCTCCTGACGATTTCCCTGATGGATAAAAACGGAGATTGACCAAAAATATGAGACGGCCCCATTTGGCCCTCCTGTCGTATGGCGGTATCTTCTAGATTTCAGTTCACACTGGAGTCGGTTACTTTGTGTCAGTTGGGACGGAAGTCACAGCCATCGGTTTATTGATCACAGATAAGAAGTGAAGAAATACTCATGTGAACGAACACAACATTAACGGTAAAATGTTTCAGTCAGATTTGGAATTCAACGCCGCATCTCAAATGTGTACAAAAAGTGAAACCTGTTGACAATTCTGTGCCAGGCCATGCATTTCTCATCGTTATGTTCACTTCACTTGATCACAGCGGGCTGACAGCCTCAGATACAGATACATACAAGGGAAGACGTTAGAGCTGGGAGGCGATAATCAAAAGAAAACAACTGAAAGGGGCCCACAAACGGTGCCCTGAGAGACACCCATGTCAAGATACCACACAGTAGTGTGAGAGGGAACCCATGTCAAGAGTTACCACACAGTAGTGTGAGAGGGATTTGGGGGAGAGTTTGGGGGGGGGGGGGGGTGTTGGGAGGAAAGAGAGATATGGTTAAGGGCAGCGGAGAAGACAAAAGAGACATAAAAGTGTGTTGGCAGCCATGATAGAAGAGAAAAAAGGGTCGAGGGATGGGAGGGGGGCTACGTCTGTGTGTGAGTGTGCACGACACACACACAAACACACACACACGTATATACGGAGTTCGGTGCCGTTGTAAGCCACGCCATGTTGTTGAACTTGGCCTTGCCGCGGCTCCGCCGTAACCCGACACCCAGTAACAGAGGGCCCCTGGCAGACATTGGGGTAGGATGGGGGGGGGGGGTCTGGGGAGGTGGTGGGTGGGTGGGAAGGGGTAGGGGGGTTTGGGGGGGGTGGGAGTTCACAGTGAGGCCCGCCGGGACCCAGGGTGCATTTCAAACCCATCAGTGTCAGTTAGTTGACTAAGTGGTGACATAATCACCGTCGCCGCGGCCATCCCTCTGGGAGCCAGAGTGTGGGGGGGGGGGGGGGGGGGGGAAGAGACAGAAGGACCCCTCCCCCCATACACACACACACCCTCCTTCTCCTCCCAACCCCTGGTATACCCCTCACAGTCACACACACACACACCCTCCAGTGGGGGCAGCCATCCTTTCGTAATGTTCTTTTGCGCGGGATGGTGTTCTAAGTGGAACCTGTCTTTTAAATGACCTCATTCTTCCATCATCCAAGTTTTGGGCAGTAGTTAGCGCAACAGTGATTCATCGGTGCTCGCTAACTTTTCTAGTTAGCGAGCGAAGCTTGTTGCCGTTTCCTGTGTTGACCACATGAGTGGTGCGGAAACAAAGTGATTGGCTCACAGGAAGAGACGATCCACGTTCTATAAAAAGATGCAAGCAAACTCGGAGGCAAACTTAGATTTTTTTCGCCTTGACTTATTTGCATATTTTACCGTTAAATACTTTCAGAACAGTGTGCATTCGGTTTTTCGCCCACAGTTCCCCCTGAAAAAATAAGTGTTTTTTTATTTCTGTTATCTTAATATCAGAAGGCCATTCCCTGACACATTAAAAAAACTCCCTTCAAAGGTTGAGATCAATTAACTTTGAAAAACAGGAAATTGTCTGATTTCCACCAGAGCACCCCCCCCCCCCACCTCCCCGGTAAGACCACATAGACCAGGATGTGGGCAAGAGTGTCTCCCACCAGCCGACTTATCTGCTTTACTCGTGCCGGCATGCATCAAAGAACACAGATGAGAAAGCTAGCACGCTAACTTCCCCTTCATTTTCTTCTTTTTTTTATATCATGGCCATGGAAGCTATCTGGATTAAATCCCCACCAGAGACACCACACTGCCTTCGTTCAATCTCAGTACAGATGGGTATCTAAGCTTTTTTTCCTCTCTCTCTCCCTCCCTCTCCCTCTCTCTACCATATTATTAAGATGTTTTCTTTCAAATGATCATTCATCATGCAATATCAGTATTGATTACATAATAGTCAATCAATTGTGCAAATGAAGCATCCCTGTCAATGTTGTTATTTTGGATGTGCATAGCTAGCTTCCACCTCTGTAGGCTTGAATTTCACATATTAGGTTTTTAGATTTGATCTCCATAGAAAGCGGAGGCGTAATACTTCGCTTTTCTGCTCATATGCGAAGCTCAATTGGTATCCGCTGTGGTATTTCTTAATAAAAAGACGTAGCCTTCGTTTAAAGAGAGAGAATTATCCATAATATCTTGAATGATCGTGTATTTAAGTAAGGGGTATGCCATGTTGGCTGTTGTACTAAATCCGCTAGTTTTTTTCCTGTTGATGTTGCTATATCGTTTAAGTTGTGACCATCTTGGACAAAAGAAATATAACATTTAAAAAGCCTTTCAATGGGTATTATAATTGTGTTATATTATATGATTGGAATATCATACAAAATCATGGTAGGCTATTTAGATCATACTTAACAGATAGCAATAATACTTTGGATTCCTCATTTGTTTGTATCCTGCAATCTTCTTTGGTTTGGGAATGAGTACTATCTACAGCCACACATTTCTCTCCTGCAAGATGGCAATATAGGTAGGGTTTGTTAGTATTCATACGTAAGATTTAACACGATAGTACGCAACACACTTCACGGAAAGGTACATTCATCTTAACCTGCTGCAACTAGAAACGATTTTTGTACAATTCTTTCTCAGCATCTAAGCCTCCTCGTCGAGCCGCGAACGTAATAAAACTTTAGATAAATATCTGGATGATAATGTAAACAGTCGCTTCCTAGGCCCCTGCTGCTATCTCCCTGTGCTATCTGTGATGGACAAGACAAAGAGGATTATTAAACAAGGGGCCAAAAGAGCACTAATAGCCAATTAAGATACTCTCCGTACCCTGCTATCACAGAGTATCCAAAGTGGCTATCGCCTTCCAGAAGGGCAACAGAGAGAGCACGAGCAGAAGGTAGCGTATGCGGGTGTGCAAAAACAAAATAAATGCAAACAGATAGGTGAGGCTGATGACTGCTGAACGCAGGGAAGTAGTGAAGTGGAACCGGCCTGTTTGACTACGTGTGTGTGTGCGTGTGTGCGTCTGTGTGTGGGTTTAAATGTCAGGTATGAAAATAGTGAGTGACACTAGATGGCACTAATGAACGGTGCTCACGTTGTACTCTTTTTCATATAAATGTATTCCAATAATACATGTTATTATTTATACACTTTGCTTACAATTATACAAAATTATATTTTGTATGCTTGAAATTGTAATTTATTCCATTGTAATTGTTTTATTCCTGTGAAGAAAACGCAAAGCTGCATACAATAAATAGTCCTCTAGCATTTACCAAAAGCGCTGATAAAACTGTACTTGTGTACAAATAAACAAATAAACGCAAACGTAAAGAGAAGAACAAGAGGTCTGCTAACCACAAGATAGATGGATGTATACTTTATTGATCCCCAGGGAACATTCAAAGCCACAGTAGCTTGAGGACATCAGAGACACAGCATACACATACAACATAAACAAGATAATAAAACAGAATAAAATATCCACATGGATAATATGAATGATAAAAGTGCTACAACGGCAGTTGACATCGGTCGGACCGAACCCTCGCTGCGTAGCACTGAGCTTGTAACGTAATCTTACTCTCCCCTCTCCAGATACGGTCGGAAGCACGTCAGCCCAGCGCAGAACTCGGAGCACTCGTGTCTGAGAGAGGGTCTGACCTGGCGGTGATAGGACCAGCTGGGGTGGGGGTCGGAGATACGCATACTGTGGTGGTGGTGGAGGTGCTTCTCAACCCCTATTGGTCACTTCGGCCCCCCTGTAATCGCACATCTGGGGGGGGGGGGGGCTCCTGAAGCTATACTACCAAGCAAACGTGCACCACCTTCCCGTCTTTCTTTCTTGTCGGACCTTATCGCCGACCCCGGCTTAATCTGCCCCCGTTCTGATAAGATATGTATGGCTGTGTGTATACATGTGACAAACACACACACACACGCCATCCAGCCGCAATATTCCGCAGGCGACTCAATATCTGTATCACATGTCTGCCCTGTTATCATTTCAAGGTAATTCGTCAACACATTTTTTTTCTTCGTCTCCCTTCCTCTCCTTTTTTTATCGACTTTTTGTAGATTTACAGTCGGACCCTTCGAGAGACTAAACGAGAAATACGAGTGTCGTTTAAAACGATCAGGATATTATCGCTTCATGTATTGATGAATAAAGTGTCAGGATATACTTGAATATATATATATATATATACTTCATTTAAAAACAATTATGTCAATTCTGATATGTAAATGTATTCATAGTGCCTGATGTTTTTCGTCAGTTGACAGAAATCCCCAGCTTGACACGTGTTACTTTCTGAAGATTATTTTCCACGTCCGCCCCCCCTTCCCTAACCCCGCTGATGAAGGATCCAACTGTGTTCTCACAGGCCCTCAGTCATTACCATATCAGCGACTTATAACTGAAGCATCACATTTCATAACTTTTTTGGTCTGGGGGCTCTATCCCCTTTCTTCACATTTCTCTAACAGGTGCAAACGGCAAACCATATTATCATACCAGTCATTTATGAACTGAGGTGTATATTAACCTTTAAGCAAGGCTGGACAATCCCTATACGACGGAAATAAAAGGGGAAATACGATAGCATCAAATGGAACCAATTGAACTAATATCTCCCCGCTAGAAGCTTCTCTAGAGTGTGGTGAACCACAGAGCAAGGAAGAGAAATATAACGGAAAATTGCAACAGACACTGAGAAATTGGCAGCGCAAATGCAAACTTCAATGTTTAATGGCTGCTCAGAAATTGTAGAAAGACAGCAGGACCTTCTGCAATCGTTTTGTATTCGTTGAAGATGTTTAAATTTGTTAAAAGGGTTTAACATGGAAGGTTTTTGACGTAGCTTTGTGGCTCACCCCGTCTAGAGGTTCATGCGCTATCTAGGTTATGTACGGCTTCCAACCTGCGCTGCTTGCGCTACCATGTCGCCCCACTCGCTTTCATCGTCATTTTTTTTTTTTTATAAAAAAAATACCCTCATTGCATCGTCACATGCTGACAAGGCGCATTTGGGGAGCGATGTTAGTGTTGACGGCGGTGGAAAGACGAGGCGGTAACAAGAGAGAGAAGGAGAGAGAGGGAGGCCCCTGTCTGCCACCGTTGGCCTCGTGCCCATCTCTTTATCGCCGCGGCAGCCAAGGAAAAACAAACCAAATATGTTTACAACACACCGATAAGATTCTCCCCCCGCCCCCAGCTACAGCTTCACAATCGGCGTCAACAGGTGACCACGCACACACACACACACACACACACACGCACACACACAAAGAGAGACAGTTAATATTACATATTACAATATTGAGTTGTCACCATCATCGTCACATAGACGAACTGTTGACGATTGGCATTGCAAAGGACCAAGATATCTCTCTCTCTCTCTCTCTCTCTCTCTCTCTCTCTCTCTCTCTCTCTCTCTCTCTCTCTCTCTCTCTCTCTCTCTCTCTCTCTCTCTCTCTCTCCTCTCTCTCTCTCTCTCTCTCTCTCTCTCTCTCTCTCCCCCAATGTATGAGCAACATCATGAACATCATTTTCGTTATTAGTACAATTTATTTGAGCAGTTCAGACAGTCAACCGTTTTATTTTTTAACGCCTACATTTGCTTATCAGATGAAGGGGGGTGGATATTGATTTCTTGGCCGTTCTGTGATAAGATACAAAGCGCACCCTTCCATGAGCTCTCCTGAATTGTCCCTCCCTCTCCCCCCAGCCGCCCCTCCCTCCAATCTGCCACAGTCACTTCCAGCCGTATCAAGTGCTCCCAAACACACTCCAAACCCCTGAACCTGCATGGCGACACACATGTCAAAATTCACTTCAGACGGTTTTGGATTTTTTTTTCCCCTGTCTCTCACTCGCTCTCTCTCTCTCTCGCTTTCTACCCAATACAACAAAACAGGAAATGCTGATTTAATAAAGTGAAAGTCTGTGAAGCCTACAGTGCGGGCCGGTCGCCGCACGTCAAAGCCCCGCTAACAGCCCGCTTCCTCGGCCTACCCCAAAGTTCCTCAGTAAACACTTTGAATTGAATAGAGTGCTCTCTCCTTCTCTGTGTGTGTGTGTGTGTGTGTGTGTGTGTGTGTGTGTGTGTGTGTGTGTGTGTGTGTGTGTGTGTGTGTGTGTGTGTGTGTGTGTGTGTGTGTGACTGAGTAATATAGTTTGGATGTGTCTGCTTGTATGTATGTGTGTCTGGACGTGCGTGTCTTTCTGAATCCATTTTTTGTTTGAGTGTGCACGTGTGTGCAGATTTTTGCGTGTGTATGTGATTGAGCGTGTGTGTGTGTGTGTGTGTGTGTGCGCCTGTATATTGTGAGTTTCTTTGTATGCATGCTCTGAACGTGCTTGTGTGTGCATGTTGGTGTGGGTATGCATGCGTTTATGCGTGAGTGTGTGTGTGTGTGTGTGTGTGCGCGCAAGCAGCAGGCATTAATGGAACAGACTTGAAGGAGCCTGTGAGAGAGTATTATAATGGTGGCTGATGACAAGCCAGCAGAGCTGGATCTGTCTGAGGCCACCGGCTGTAACTTAAAACACACACACACACACACACACCCACACACACATCATACTTTACATGCATACTAAACTCACACTAATACATATCGCAAACACACAGACACACACACTCACCTCAACCACCATGCGCAGCACATATAAAACGCACACATGCATGCATATAACACACAATAACAAACCCACCTATACGTATAACACACACACAAACTGATGGCCATGCAAAGCACATAAAAAGACACAAATGAAACACACAACAAACATACATACAGTACACGCATTCCTATAACACACACATACACGCACATACATTACACACGGAAACACATATACGCAGACACACTGACTTCACAGGCATTACACACCCCCATACATGCCAACACTGATCCAGCAAGAAACAGACGGTAACTGCACCCGCACAAAGAAGAACACGGACTTGCTGTCTGTGTGAGTGAAAGTGTCCCCCTTGCTCTTGGGTGAGTAAATGTGAAAGGCGATGACATGTTTTTCGGGTCCATTCTGCCTTCGTTCTTTCGAATAAAGGACAGCTGCTTTCGTTCTTAATTGACCCATTCATACCTAGAATACAGTCAATGTGGTATTGGTAGAGGGGTATATGTGGTACCAGGTATTGGATTTATCCTTTGGTTTCCAAAAGGTTCATTTTTAAGTTTGATCATGCTACTTTTCTTTCTTTAGTATTTTCAAAGATTTGCTTTGAAATAGATAGAATTTGCGTTCTTTTAATCTCAATAGAATATTTCATGTATCTTTTCATTGCCTCAAAAAACAATGAGGACTTATACAGCATGGAACGTATGAGAAAAACAAATAAAACTAAGTAGGTTCATTTCTCTGCATCCGGAAACTTATTTTTCGCCCTCTCCTTTAATAGGCTTTTTTTTTTTTTTAAACCATTTCTACTCCCTCTCTTCTTTTTATTATTTCTTTCCTCGTTTGCTCCTAACTCATTCAGAATAACCCTCTCCCCCATAAAGCTGAGTTACATTTACACCCCTGTCCCACCTAGCGAGCCCACGTCTTAAATCCACACACACACACACACACACTCTCTTATATCCCCGGCCTGCTTGTCATATTTACAGCCTGGGCTGAAAGATGGCCGCCATGAGAAGGAGAGGGCAGCGCAATGCCACCACAAGGTCCTTCCAGAGACCTGTGGAGTAATTAATTAACCAGGTTTATTGTATTTATTTATGTATTCTTTCATTGTATTTATTTAGAATTTGATTTTATTCATTTTTTACTTATTCTTACGTCTATTGATGTATCCCTACGGCACTTTCTTAATGCTACGCCGTTAGCTTTAAACCTCCCTCCCTTGGTTTGGAAAAATAAAGAAAGAAAGAAAAACAGAAGGAAAAAAAAAACATAATAGAAAAGATCAAGACTTTATCAAATCAGAGTTTGACTACAAAGATGTCCCCTTTTTAAATATAAGGCTTAGGTATTATCTTCTTTTTTTTTTTAAAGTTAGGTTGTAAAATACGAGAAATAAAAAGGAGGAGATGGGTGGGGGGGGGGGGGGTTATAATCTCAGGCGGATAGATTAGGTGGATTAATTAGGCTTTTTATTCACCAGGGTGAATTGGTGCCCAACAAGCGTACCCTCATCCCTCCACCAGCACCAACCCCTCCCCTCTGTAGTGACAGGAATTATACTCCACCCTTCATTATTATCATTACTATTTCAGGGTGGAGGAATGCCTCCTGCGAGAGCCTCCCCAGCACTCTGGCGGAGCACAGAGTCCCATCTACGGGTGGACTTCACCGTGTGTATGAACGGGTGGTATCGTAGCTTTGACACCTGCACCTTGCCATTATTACCATCTTGTTGGATGCTCACTGGATTGGGTGGTGTGTTGCTGTGCAATGACAATACAGTAGAACCAGATCTTATAACCGATCTGATGTATCACCACTAATGTCTAATCTTTATCTAATGCATTTACATTGTAATGCTGGTTGTGTTTTTGTTTTAATGCTGTGTCTTTGAAGACCTTCAGCTTCTTAGTTTCCACTCATATCTTTCTGTTGGTTAGATCGGCAACCAAAACCGTCTCGAAAAAACCACCAAGCTGACAGAGTGAAAAAACTATTCTGAATGTGTTCCTGAGGTGACTACGGGTGTTACGGGCCTCTCATAATACATGTCACTGAATGACTCCAGGGTCTCTGATGTGTCTCGGCGACTGAACGCCGTTCACATCAAAGAAACAGGGCAACATTAGAGTCTTTCTTGTTATTTCATATCTAAAACAGGAGCAAATACTTGCGTTTGTTGTGCATGATCGTCGAAAACTGTCTATGAAAAGGGTAACATTTTTGAGTTGTATAGACGTATCAACACACTGACACACACCCACTCAAATAGGAAAACAAGAGAGGCTCAGATAGAAGAGCAGAGAAAGAATAGAGAGAAGAGAGAAGATACAAGAGAGAGAATAAAGAAATCAGAGAGAGAAGAGCGAAGACTGACAGAAGATAGAAGAGAGAAACAGAGAGAGCACACAGAAGAGAGGAAGACCATAAAAGGAGGAGGAGGAAGAAAAAAAGATGGCGGAAGAGGTCGAGAGAAGCAAGACGAGCCGAGCACAAACGGAGAGCTGAATCCGGACCCCTTTCTCGTGGTCGGACACAATGCGGCCCCCCTACTCCCCCACACGCCGGGAGGAAACTAGCATCCCCCCCGCAGTCAGGTGACGGCTTAGGGAGTGGGGGGAGATGGAGGGGGTGTACATTTGCATTTCACAGGCCAGGTGAGAGAGGACGAAACGCTTGACTGGCCAAATGTTCGATACCCATCTGGCAGAGGGGGGCCGGGGGGTCTTTCTCCCTTCGTCCCCCCCCCCCCTCACGGGGTTAACCCTCATGTGGGGTGGGGGTTATAGAGAACATGTGTGTGTGTGTATGTGTATGTTTGTCTCTCTTTGTGTTTGGGTGTGTGTGTGTGTGTATGTTTGTGTATGTGTACGTTTGTCTCTCTTTGTGTTCGGGTGTATGTGTGTGTCTGTGTGGGTGTTTGCCTATGTGTATGTTTATCTCTTTGTGTTTGGGTGTGTGTGTGTGTGTGTTTGCGTGAGTTTGTGTGTATTGAATGAGTGTGTTGCACCATCTTTAAGCAGTGAGACCTGAGCCTTGGGGAAGAGAAGGTACTGAGCGTGCTCACTGCGATGTTTTACACTGCAGGAGAGAAAGGAGAATACTAGCAGTTCATAGGAAGAGGCCGGTCGTCACGGAGACGATGCTCACAGCCTAACACAAGGGGTTGTTGAGGTAACAATATTGTACAATAATGATATTCAACCGTTAACATACATATGCTGTAGGTACGACAATGATGCTGTAGGTAAGCCAATATTTAAGTTTGTAATTATTCTAAAATAATTAAACTTAACATCAAATAGAAAATATATCAAGCATCAAGCATACATATTTAGATCATTTGAGTAAATCACTTATTTCAATAATTATTTTTAATGTTAACCAAAAAAAACATTCTAAGATCTCATTATTTTCAACACCTCAAATATTGCTGTTTATCTCCACTATCTCAATTATGATTTTCTTAATCTTTTTTTATAAATCCTAGCATTTAAAAATTACACTAGAACGAAGCCTTTCATATCACAAATGTTCATTTAATGAACATAGAATATTTATGAATAAATATATAGCCCTAATATGGATGGTTGATCTTTTTAAACGGGTGATGCCTGCCAGACCCTAGGTACTTCTTCCCCTGAAAGTACTTCATTACTTTCTCATTCTGCGCATTAAAACTAGGTCAAAAGGGATTTCCTGCTCTGTCTAAAACCAACACCTGCTCTTTGCAATAGCCTTGTGTGCATGTGTATGTGCACGTTTTTTTGACTGGTTTCAATTTTTAATCTCACACTCACCATCAGCCAACCAATCACACTCAATTAAAAATACACTTTACACACATATAATGTGTCAAAAACAAAGAAATGTGTATAAAGCAAAGAAAACTGATGCATTAACATGAATTATTTTGATACGTATTACTTTGATTGAGAACAAACAGTAACACACAAATACCAACCAATTCACACAAACACACCCAGACACACAAAGCCCACACCTTTCACACACACACACACACACACACACACACACACACACACACACACACACACACACACACACACACACACAAGTCGCTGCAGCTTGGCAGTTGCCCCCCTGAGGTAGGTTCAAACAAACTGAAAGTAGGGTTGAGTGGCATGTGAGGGGGGAGGGCCAAAGAGGTTAAGCTTCATGTTTGAAAGTCAGAAACTAAAAGAGAAAATCCCCCCCCCAACCCAAAGCCCTCCGACCTGGAATCAGAGATGGGTTCTTAGAACAAAACGAACAGATCGACAGATGGGGTAAAGGGCACAGTTTACCTTAAATGTTATCTCTTTCTTTCATTATTCTCACTTTCTCTGGAACACTGCCCTTTGAGTTAGATTGAGGGGCAATGGCATGTCAGATATTTGGCGGTTTCTCAATGAATAGAGGCAGAGACAGACGGAATATGTTGTCTCAGCCCGTCCTCCCTTCGTTGTTCTCGGCTTCTCCACCTCTCTCTCTCTCCCTCTGTGTGTCCACCTCTCTTTATCGTACCCCAGCCTCCTTCCACACACAAACACGTGTCGGCTGAGGAGTTGTTGCCATGGTGACGATCCCCTGAACAACACCTGTGTGCATGACTCACATGTTATACTCTGTGAAACTCTGACCTGAGGAGAGAAAGAGAGAGAGTTTCTGAGTAAATATTCAACTTATTCTTCTGAATACATACATAGTCATATATGTGGGCTTTTCTATTTAAGAGGAGTTTAAGTGGAAGCATGACTAGAACAGCTACTTGCACCCACACACACACACACACACACACACACACACACACACACACACACACACACACACACACACACACACACACACACACTCATGCTTACACACGTACATACGTACACACACCCACACACACACGCATGCAGATGACATACAGGCACTCAAACGCAAAACAAACATATAGAGAGGGCGTAGGGTCACCATCAAACTCAAAGCCTTGAACACACACAGCCCTATACACCACCCTACTCCAACCCACCCATCCATCCTATCCCCCATAAAATAAAAAAATAAACGAAACAGGAGGACTGTAACCTACGACGGTTGAATTCTGCTCACGAGTCTCTTTCTCCGGCGCCGGACTCAGGTCCCGCTGCACCGTGGGAGAGAGAAGAATCACTTCTCCTTAATTACACCCGCAATTACCCGACTACCCAGATACTAATCTGCATTATTCCTTAAAGTAGACGGCGAGGAAGAGGAGGACACGAAATGAGCAGAGGGAGGTAGGGAGGGAGGCGTGGATGGATGGATGGAACGAGAGAGAGAGAGAGAGAGAGAGAAGAGAGAGAGAGAGAGAGAGAGAGAGAGAGAGAGAACCGGTGTCTCCACAGGGATTGGTGACTTTCGAAAGGGAAAACAAAAGAGGGGAGACAGAAGCGGTCGGAGAGAGAATCTAATTAAAGCTAATAGAAGAGAAAAATAATAGGAATGTGTAGTTGGTGGTAATTACAAAGTTTCAGAGATCCTTAACTACCTTGCAGTTCGGGGGATGATTTTAGTTTGGATTCTTTGAATTTAGTCTGAGTGCAAAATGAGAGCGAAGTGCATGAAACCGCCAAGTGCAAATAAAGTTTTCTCATTTAGGAGCTGGCAGTCGTAACACAAACCAAAATGAGTACATTTGGAGCGTACACGAGCACTTAAAATACCTCAAATATAAAGTTTTTTCATGGTGAAATCCAGAATTTTTATGTATGAAGCCACAACTTCAACCACGAGGAGACAATTGTTTATTCAGGAAACAAACCCACCCCCGACAGACCACTAGGGGCTGTGTGTGTGACCGAGGAGTGGGGCCTGCGACGAATATATTTACCCTCTTCAAACCTCTTCAAAACTCAACTTTACAGAGAAAAAAAAGATAATAACTTCTTTGAGGCTCCACTTTCTCCACTTCTCATGACAAGTGTGTGTTTGTGCGCCTAAGTGTGTGTCAGGATGTGTGTGTGTCAGTGCGCATGCTTTCTTGTGTGTCTCGTGGTGTCATTGAGTGGGTGTTTGTATGCGTGTCTCGTGGTTTAAGTGTGTGTGTGTGTGTGTTTTTGTGTATCAGCATCAGGATGTGTTTGTGTGAGTTTGTTGGCGTGTCAGTGTCAGGATGTGTGAGTGTACCCGTGTGTGTTTTTGTGCATCTGTGTGTGGTGTCTTGTGGTGCAATTGTGTGTGATTTATGTAGGTCTGTTGGGCTGGTTGTGTGTATACATACGCTCGCGCTTGTGTGTCCGGTTCTGTTGTGTGTCTGTATATGTGTGTTGACGCTCGTGTGTTTCCTGTATGTGTGTCTGTACAGTCGTGTTCACGCGTGTGTGTGTGTGTGTGGTGTGTCCACATTTGCGTGTTTACACACATGTGTCTTGTGTGTGTGTGTTTTCAGTGTGAAGCTGGATGCTGCTAGACAGAACATCTGCTCCTTATATCCTTCTGCTGCGTTCCACAAAGTGGTCTCTCTCTCTCTCTCTCTCTCTCTCTCTCTCTCTCTCTCTCTCTCTCTCTCTCTCTCTCTCTCTCTCTCTCTCTCTCTCTCTCTCTCTTCTCTCTCTCTCTTCTCTCTCTCTCTCTCTCTCTCTCTCTCTCTCTCTCTCTCTCTCTCTCTCTCTCTCTCTCTCTCTCTCTCTCTCTCTCCAAACACAATTGGGGAAAAGAGACTTGTTTATCCAACCATTCAAGTCTCGGATCGGCGAGAGATAACGTCTACAGCTATTTTCTCCTATTTTTTTTCCCCTCTCTGTCTCCGTCCGTCCGTCCGTCCGTCTCTCTTTTGGATGGCGTATTCCAGCCACACATCTGTATCTGTGCTCGGCCGGCAAAGAGCTTCCTGCGGCTGATGCAAATGTTTGAAATGCAGCCTTTGCAGAGCGTCGTATACACGCAGTATAAACATAAAGCCATGCAGAGAAACGCGACCCACGTCTCTTACTCCCCCCCCCTGTGCCGCCCCCCCGTCCCCCGTCCCCCCGTCCCCCCGGCCCCGTACTGGTGGCACGTCTTGGTTGGCCGTTCTATCGTCCGGTTCTTTATTTCTTTACCATTGCTGTATTATCAGCTATTCTCCATGCCAAAGCTATTCGTTTCAAAGTACTTCCATATTACATTAGCATTGCTTTGACTCCTTTTTGCAGATGCATTTGTCCAAAGTGACTCAGAAGTGAGGCCGAGGGCAGTACAATTCAACAATCAATCATTTAATATTTGGATTATATCTATAGGTTCTATTTTACTATTCCATATCCTATTACTATTCTAGCCAAGACTAGGAATACACCAACGCACGGTCCAAACCTAAGTTCTATAACCGTTTCATTCTATCGACTGCGTCATCGACTTTACTGCATGACACACAATTCATCATATGCACTGCGCTTTTT